>APFE031201044.1:299375-323522 GCA_000404065.3 Pinus taeda | reverse complement strand
GATCTTTCAACTCAGTCAATGCCTTCTGTTGAGATTCAGACCAAAAGAATTTTGCTTTTTCTCCTCCCTTGGTGACTTGACTTAAGGGCCAAGTGATATGAGAAAACCCCAACACGAACCTGCAGTAGAAGTTGGAAAGACCTAAAAAGCTACGGAGTTCTATTAGAGTGGTTGGAGAGGGCCAATACCGAATGACTTGGATCTTGGTTGGATCCACATGCACCCCTTGTTCATCAATAATGTATCCTAGATATTGAACCTGGGTTATGCCAAAAGTGCATTTCTCCAAATTGGCACATAACTTGTTTTGCCGTAGTGTTTGGAGAACCTGTTGGATGTGGTGGAGGTGCTCTTCCCAACTCTGGCTGAAGGTCAGGAAGTCATCCAAGTATACCACTACAAATGAGTTGGTGAATGGCCGCAATATGTCATCCATTAGCCTTAAGAAGGTTGCAGGAGCATTCGTGAATTCGAAAGGCATAACCAACCATTCGAAAAGGCCCTCGTTGGCTTTGAAGGCAGTCTTCCACACATCGGAGGGTTTGATTAGTACCTCGTGATATCCTGACTTCAAATCAATCTTATATTTTGCCCCCTTCAGTTGGTCCAGGAGGTCATCAATCTATCGGATCGGGTACCTATTATGGATAGTGATCTTGTTCAGCACCCGATAGTCAATACAGAGTCTCCAAGTCCCATCCTTCTTCTATACCAACACGATCGGGCTCCCATAGGGCGATGAACTCGGATGGATGTGACCTTTCTCAAACGCTCCTGAACTGCCTCTTGATTAAATCATCCCTAGAATGAGTGCTGATAAACTTGGTCTTGGGCAGTGACACACCTAGGGTAGATCGATGGAGTGTTGACTGAAAGGTAGAGGAACCTTCGGGGAGGTGAAGAGTCTCGTATCCTCCACGACTTGCATCTGTAGTTTGTGTGGGGCCCTGTTGGAGGTTTGTGGCCACTGTCTCTTCTTTCCTTAAGGGCGTATCATCAGGAAAACAAATTTCCTGGTTTTGGAAATGAGCTTACTGCATTGTTTTGCAGTAACCAAAGAGATGGTGGTAGGCGGTGCTACCTCCGGTATCCTGTACAACTTATTTCCCAAAGTAATAATAACAGCTCGGAGCCTTGATTCATACACAACATGTTGCTTCCACAAGTATGGTTTTCCTAATAATACATCACAAACTTCAAGGGGAGCAATGTCACACAATACCTCATTCTTGAAGGGCTTGATGTTGTATGGAAGGCGACATTTCTAGCTCACGCAAAGATCCCGTCCTTGGTGAAGCCACCCAATGGTGTATGGTTGTGGATGTGCTGTGGTCAGTAAGCCCAGTCACTTCACAACCTCTGCCAAAATGAGGTTATTTTAGCTCTCGTTGTCGACAATGAACTGTAGCAGGGATCCCTTTACCCACATCTGGGAGTGGAAGAGATGCTCCTCCTCCTCTGGATCTTTGGGTTCCTCCTTCTGGATCTTCGCGGTGGCAATGGTGGCGTTGGGCTCTGCATCAATAATCTGCTTCCCTTTGTCATTCCCCTTGTCAGGTTTTGGCTTAGAGTTGGAACATGCATCTGATTTTGAAACCTTTAGCTCAACCACGAGTGACTGCTTGGCCCAACAATCACTTGTGTTGTGAGTGGATCTCTTATGGAACTCACACCACTTTCCCGTGTCCTTTTTCGGCTTCGCGGCACTATTCTTTGTTTGCATCTTTGGTAGGTTGTCTTGGGTTGCCCTGCCTTGGCTTTATCCTTTGTTCTGCGGTTTAGGGGCACTTTTCCCTTGGTTCGGATTCATAGATCCAAAGTGTCGCTTCTTCTATTTAAACTCCTGCTCGACCTTGACGGCATATCGGTATGCTGTGCCAAGCAAGGAGATGTTCAAGAATTCTATTTCTTCTTGGATGTACTTGTGCAACAACCATGGTATTTGAATATCAAATGCTGCTCTAAATCCTTGATACCCAAATTTGTGCAAAGGGTATGGAAAAGATTGGTAAACTCTGGCATGTCTTGGCCCCTTCGCTGTCGTAGCGTGGTCCACTTTATGTATTGATCCTCATAGCTTCTGACAGGGTAGTACTGCTCCTTGATGGCATCCAGGAATGAATTGTAGGTGGGTGCGGCTGAAAATAGTGAGCCGGTATCTTCATCCTTCTACTCGCAGTAGGTTTCCCACCAGTCCTTGACGTGGGGGGCTGCTTTGAGAAGAGCGAAAAAAATCTTTTCCTGACTCGAAAATTCATGAACAGAAAAATAACCCTCTAGCAGATTTAACCATTTATCTATGGCATATATGCTTATCTGAACCTCAAATATGGGGATTTCAAAATTAACTTGTACCTTAAAGGGCGTGACATTTCTAGAGTAGCTGCTGGAAGCCGATGCGTCACCTCTGGGTAGCCGCTGAAGGATCTGGGCAAAATTTTCCATCATCGCGTTCCTTTGTCGCTCAAGTGCTTCTTCGAGCAAGATTTTGATAGGATATCCTACCCCCTCATCTTTCTTCTCATCTGCCATGGGAGGCCATCGGGATTTGTGAGGCTGGTCTTACAAAGGTTCGACCAGTTCAAGCCCTAACTCCTTATATCTCGACCTCGCTGAGGACATGCAAAGAAAAACAGAGAAAAAGTAGACTGCTCTAATACCACTAATCTTGATTTAAATAGGAACGCAACAAATTACAGAGATAACCATAAACATAGATATGCAGCAGAAATAATACTTCATTTCATTAATGCAAAATACTGAAATATGCTTATAAACAATAATGGAAATAAACTAGCTAGGGCGATGGTAGTTTATCTCTGAGAAGAGATGTGGCAGCTACATGCCTCTGAACTGTGTTACAATGAGGCTCGAAGGCCTATTTATTGTTGAGAAACAATGGAAAACCCTAAACATCCAAAAACCTAATCCTAGAAGATGAAACGCCAAACTGTGGGCCCTGTTTGGGTAAATTGGTACATCAACTTCCCGGGGTCGTAACTTTGGCATACGATCTCTGTTTGATGCATACAATATCTCATTAGAAAGATATATTTGAGAACTACAACTTTGGGAAGAGAAACATCAATCCCAACATCGGTCCGTGGACCCATGTTGCTCCCAGTTTTCCCAAAAAACATTGTTTAGGGCCTCAAAACAACTCCGAAAGTTTAGGACCCAAAAAACTGTTAAAAATAGTAAATTGTGCTACAATTAAGGAAACTGAAAAGCTGAAAGGAACAATGGTGGGGGTCCAAGTGGACTTGGTGGGTGGCCACCAATATCCACCTAGATCACCAAGTCATTGAAAAAATAGTGTTGTGCCTAGACCAAAGTCTCCCTTTGTCTCAAACTGCTTTTTCCATCCTCTTATCATAATCGTAGGCTTTCCTCCTACAAGTCCTAATATGAAATTCTCCTAACACACTTCGTCCATGGGACACCTAGAATTCACTGACACTCCTTAGCATAATCTCTTATTCATTTATTTCCATGAATTTTGACCTAGTTCTCCCTTATGATTCCCTGACACTCCCAAACACTCCTTGACATGCATTGACACTATCTCGCATATGTCAGCATGCCTTTTCATTCCTTGGAATGCCATGGCACTCCTTAATTATCATTCCCTCATAACTACCCTTATTTTCTTTTAGACTTAGGAACCCAACCAAGTGCTGCCTCGACTACAACAACTTTACCAAATTACATTTACTACAACTAGACTATGCCTTATTCCCCTAATGGACTATAAATCATCTTAGGCTTCTCATGTCCAATATTAACTCATCCCACTTAACAAGTTACCAAGTCATGGCTCACATCCAATAGTGCCCATAAAACAACTAAGCAACATAATTTACATCTTCACATGCCATAACATCTGGCACGTATAACAATCCATTGGCACTACATGGCACACATTATCATCCCCTGCATTCCTTGGCACAATTTTCCACTCCCTAATAGACCCTACCACTCCCTAACATGCCCTGACACTCTAGCATGTCTTGGCACTGCCTATCATATACACTTTTCACTCCCTCCTTAACACAATTGGGACTTTCTGACACTCCCTATCACACACTCTTATCTATTCATTTCCATGCAATTTGAACTAGTTCTCCCTTGTGTTCTCATGGCACTCCTTGACACACATTGGCACACCCTAGGACTTGGCACATCTTGGCATTTCGCCCTAACACTCTAGCATTCCTTGGAACTACCTAGCATACCTTGTCACTCCCTCCTTAGCACACCTAGAATTCATTGACAATCCCTGTCATGCACTCTTATACATTCATTTCCATGCATTTGAAACTAGTGCTCCCTTGTTTTTCCCTAACACTCCATAACTCTCCTTGGCATGCATTGGAACACCTTAGCACCTAGAACATCTTGTCATGTTTCCTGGCCTCTAGAATATCTTAGCACTACCTAGCATACCTTGTCACTCCCTCCTTAGCACACCCTGAAATCAATGACACTTCTTGTCACAAACTCTTAATCATTCATTTGCATGCATTATTTTCACCTAGTGCTCCCTTGAGTTTCCCTAACGCTCCCTAACAATTCCTAGCACTATTTGGAACACCTTGGAACCTAGCACATATTGGCTTCATGTCGTTCTGGTACGCTAGAATGACTTAGTGTTGCTTAGCATACCATGTCACTCCCTCTTACCACACCTGGAACTCATTGACACTCCCTATCACACACTCATATTCATTAATTTCCATGCATTTTGACCTAATGCTCCCTTGTGTTTTCCTAGCACTCACTAACACTCACCACACATTGGCACACCTAACTGCAATGAGTTTCACTAATAATCAATCCAAAAACCCTTCCAGAGTCTATCTAGTTACTTGTTCTTCACTAAGATATTAGGGTTTAGTTTATTGTATAGTATTCAGTGCGAAAATATTACTAGGTGTTTTTATCGCATAGAGTAATTATGATCTTCCCCATGTACACAAGGATAACTGAGAAGTGTTTCCCATAATAATGCAAGTGGAACTTCAACATGTACATCAGGGTAACCACAAAATATTTACCATGTTTACACAATTCAAGGTGATAGGAAAATATTTACATTATATACGTGAATGTACTAAGATCAGGACCATTAGTATCATATCTACATATTTACCACAAGACGAGGGTCATTACAACCCCTTAAAAATAGCCATAAGGCCTTCCTCTTTTGCAACTCCTTGACCACAAGGGTTTAATTGAAAAACACATAGTTCCTTTAAAGATTTGTAGGTTGAGGTAGCCACTTCAAGCCCTTGAACTTAAAGATAATCAAATATTTGCAATTTGTTACAATAATAAGTCCATTATGCACACTCCTCATCTTAGAGTTGGGTAGAGAGGGTGAATACTTGATTTATGCCAACCTTGTAAAAGAAAAACTTTTCCTACTCATTGGTTGGACACTCCACCACTAGTTGACACCACTAACACATAGCAAAAGTCCAAGATACCCATAATGTGTACCCTACACCCAAGGGCTTAGACTACACCTCCATAAAATGTACCTTCAACTTTAGATGTCCCAAAAAAGTAATATCCCAATCCTAGATTGTTTGTTATATTTTTGTAACTTTCTCCTTAACTAACATTTGTTTTTAACTATTTAATCCACTTACCATATACTCTCTCTTGTTTGCACCCACCTAGTATACAAGAACACTTATGTTTTTAAAACAACCAAGTTAAGAGGGCATGTTTCTTTCTTACACCTAAATGTTTTCAATGCAACCAAGTTAAGAGCATGTGTGTCCTTTTAAAATTCCAAAAGTATAACATGTCCATCTCTATAAACTAACAACAAAATCATTGCATGAAAAAGATAAGCTTAAAATTAAATTAAAAATAGATTATTATTATTATGATAAATATACCAAATATGGAAAAATTGTTTTCAAACGCAACCATAAAAAAAGTGTTAGTTTATCAAATACAACTACAAACTTATTAAGCCAGCCTAGATCCATCTTAACCCGGATCTATCAAGCGTCGAGAGGGATCCAATCTCTCGATGTGCAAACCTCTTTTTTGGTGCTTGGTAGATCCAAGTTAAGATGGATCTAGGTTGGTTATATAATACTATATAATATCTATATTTGTATCTATGTGTCTCTTTCTTATTCCTCTCTCTATCTCACCTCGCAAACATACACACTCTCTCTCCATATCTATCTCTCTCTCCCTCCCTCTTCCTCTCCACCTCTCTCTCTTCCCTCTATCTCTCCTCTCTCCATCGCTCCCTTGTCACTCTCTCTCTCTATCTCTACATTTCTCTCTCTATGTCTTTCTTCTTCCTTCCCTCTCTCTCCCCCTCTAACTTCAACTCTCTCTCCTTTCTCTTAGTTCTCTCTCTCCATTTCTCTCTCACCTCCCTCTGTCCCCCCATCACTCTCTCTCTTCCCCCTCCATCTTTGTGCCTCCTTCTCTCTCTCTTTCCCTTCTCTCCCTATCTTTATCCCCACCTATTCTCTCTCTCCCCTCCTCTCTTCTTTCCCCCTCTCTCTATCCATCTATCACTTGTCACTCCCTCTCTCTCTCCACCTCTATCTCCCTATGTCTTAGTTGTTTCCTCCCTCTCTCTCCACCTCTATCTCCCTATGCCTTATTTCTTTCCTGCCTCTCTCTCCCCCTCCAACTCCATATCTCTCTCCCCCACTCTCTTCTTCTCTCTCTCCCCTCTCTCTCTTCCTACCTCCTTCTCTCTGTCTCCCCCCATCACTCTCTCACTCTCTCTCTCTCGCTATCTCCACCCTCCATCTTTGTCACTATCTCCCTCCCCCTCTCTTCCCTTCACTTTGCTTGCTATCATCACTTGGATCCTTAGTTAAGATACATCTATGTTGGTTCTTACTAATATTTGTATTATATAAATTTCACATCTTTGAAAACAAAAGTATTCTCGTTTTTAATTTTATTAAAACCTTAATTTAATTTATATGGGAATAATTTTATTAGTCGTGAGGATAGAGGGTTTATATATATCTCAAAACTAATTACAACCCTTTTCTATTAGCTTCAAATAAAAAATGTTATAAAATTAAATTAAATTAAAGTATTTTTATTGTGAAATAAGTTATGGCTTTTGGGCATGTGGTATTGATAAGGCATGATATTGGCCCATGGTATTGTAACAAAGCCTATTTACAAGTTAATAATATCCATGGTAAAGTGGGGGTGAATATTGATGGTTAAGAATCTTGTCATATTGTTATAAAATATTTAGATTGTGAAATAAGATATGATTTTTTGGCATGTGGTATTGATAAGCCATGGTATTAGGGCACGCTATTGTAACAAAGCCTATTCACAAGTTCATAATAGCAATTACAAAGCAGGGGTGAATATCCATGATTAAGAATCCTGTCATATTCTTATAAAATATTTTGATTTTGAAATAAGTTATGTTTTTTGGGCATGTGATATTGATAAGCCATGGTATTGGCCCATGGTATTGTAACAAAGTCTATTTCCAAGTCAATAATATCCATGGTAAAGTGAGAATGAATATCCATTGTTAAGAATATTTTCATATTATTATAAATATTTTGATTGTGAAATAAGTTATGTTTTTAGAGCATGTGGTATTGATAAGCCATAGTATTGGCCCATGGTATTATAACAAAATCATTTTTTTACAAGTTAATAATATCTACTGTAAAGTGGGGGGTGAATATCCATGGTTAAGAATCTTGTCATATTTTTATAAAATATTTTGGTTGTGAAATAAGTTATGGTTTTTGGGCTTGAGGTATTGATAAGCCATGGTATTGGCTCATGGTATTGTAACAAAACCTACTCACAAGTTAATAAAAAAATAAAAATATAACAAATAGAGTTTTATTATTTTTATTATTAATTGAGCCAACATTTAGATTTTTGCAGTCATCCCCATACTTTTGACTTTTATTATTATTATTATTACTATTATTCTTTAATTAAGCTCATATTTAGAATTGTTTACATACGTACATTACACCTACACATCTACTCTATCCTCTATACATATTGTATTTATTGTTTTTTAGGGAGGGAAATTTTAACATTTTTAAAAAAATTGAGCCTTAATTTTGATGTAACAAAGCACTCCTAATTCTAATCTTCATTTACTTTCTAAAACAGGTAGTATATTTTCACTTTTCATAGGGCCGAGGGAAAACAAGTAGATATTTTCACTTTTTCACAGGCCGGAGAAAAAACAAGATTGAAGAGAGGTGTGAATTAAATTTTCACTTTTCATAAGTCAGAGGGAGGGAAAACTAGTAGCAAATGAGATTGAAGAGAGTTGTGAATTAAATTTTCACTTTTCATAAGGCAGAGGGAGGGAGGGAAAACTAGTAGCATATTTTGACTTTTCACACGGCTGGAGGGAAAATGTGATTGAAGAGAGTTGTGAATTAAGGTTTTACCATTGATATTGAACCCCACCATTAGATCTTCAATCCATTAATGGCACCCAGGTATGTTTCATTTCTAACCTCTCTGCATTTACACCCCAATTTTAGTCTTCTTCCACACAGGGAGTACACACACCTCAGATCTCTGGTTCAAAATTCACTATTTTTTCCATCCTTTCTTTCAAGTTTTCGAGTAGCATATTTTCACTTTTCACGAGGCAGGAGGTAAAATGAGATTGAAGAGAGTTGTGAATTAATGTTTTACCAATAGTAGACTAATAACGAACCCCACCATTGGATCTTCAATCCATTAATGGCACTCAAAATTCACTATTTTTTCCATCCTTTCTTTCAAGTTTTCGAGTAGCATATTTTCACTTTTCACGAGGCAGGAGGTAAAATGAGATTGAAGAGAGTTGTGAATTAATGTTTTACCAATAGTAGACTAATAACGAACCCCACCATTGGATCTTCAATCCATTAATGGCACCCAGGTATGTTTCATTTCTAACCTCGCTGCATTTCCACCCCACTTTTAGTCTTCTTCCACACAAGGAGGATTGGTTCAAAATTCACTATTTTTTTCATTCTTTCTTTTAAGTTTAAGAGTAGCATATTTTCACTTTTCACAGCGCAGGAGGGAAAATGAGATTGAAGAGTGATGTGAATTAGGTTTTACCAGTAGCAGACTGATATCTAACCCCACCATTGGATCTTCAATCCATTAATGGCGCCCATGTACGTTTCATTTGTAACCTCATTGCATTTCCACCGCACTTTTAGTCTTCTTCCACACAGGGAGGAGTACACACACCTTAGATCCCCCACCATTGGAACTTTAATCCATTAATGGTGCCCATGTATGTTTCATTTCTAACCTTGTTGCATTTATACCCTAGTTTTAGTCTTCTTCCACACGGGGAGGAGTACACACACCTCAGATCTCTGGTTCAAAATTCACTATTTTTTTCATCCTTTCTTTTAAGTTTACGAGTAGCATATTTTCACTTTTCACAGGGCGAGAGGGAAAACAAGATTGAAGAGAGTTGTGAGTTAAGGTTTTACCTCTTCAATCCATTAATGGCGCCCACATATGTTTCATTTCTAACCTTGCTACATTTCCACCCCACTTTTGGTCTTCTTCCACACAAGGAGGACTAGTTCAAAATTCACTATTTTTTTCATCCTTTCTTTTAAGTTTAAGAGTAGAATTATTTCACTTTTCACAGGAGGGAAAACGAGGGAACATAGGTAAAAGCATATGTATTTTTCCTTCTCTTATGGTTTGTCTCTAGAGAGTTGATTTTACTGGGTGTACACTGTATGCATCTCAAAATTTCTCTTTAGGAAATCCTATTTTTATTCTTTCCAAGAAAAACTCTCTAGGGAATCCCAATGGATTTTTCCCCACATTCATGGATGGTATCCCTGGTAAACAGGAAATCCTATTTTTATTCTTTCCAAGAAAAACTCTCTAGGGAATCCCAATGGATGTTTCCCCACATTCATGGATGGCATCCCTGGTAAACCCATTGGCACTGACTAGTGCACCTCACCCAAGGTATTTCAAACAAAGCACCTGCCAGCACAAAACTAGCCAAATACCCAGTAACATTATTGACATTCGGTTGGGCTAACCCCTTGGGCTCAATAAATCATAATCAACTACACTATTTTCCATATTAACATATTTATCCTATTTAACATTTTGTTAGAGTAACCATAACAATCCAAGCATGTTCCTAGTTTTATTTTGGTTTTCAACTCCTTCTTTGGTGTGGTGACAACTTTATATGATTGTATAGATGTTTATTTTTGTCAACGTATATGTTGAAAAGTAGATGCTCTCTTACATTCTACCTTGTCTGTTATGTATTGATGGAGTTCAGTTTCATTAGTTGTCACCAAAGAACTGTGTCAGGAATGTATACAAGGATTCTTGTATCACTATTTATAAACTAAACATTGTCCTTAAACAAGAAAAGTAGACCCTTCATGCTACATGTTTGTATATAAGGGAACTTCCAATCCTAATAAATGAGGTGAAATTTAAGTGTTTCCAGAATCCAAATCTCAAGTTTTGTGAGTTCACTCATATATGGTCCTGGAAAAGCGAAGTGAAATTTAATTATTTCCAAATCTTGAGTTCTGTGAATTCACACATGTTTGGTGTTGGAATATTTTGATCAAACGGGAAGAATTTCTTTTAGTTGCATTCAAATTTTCCAAAAATAATACTAAATTTATCCCTCACTAAAATTCTCCCTGAAATGGCTTTGGGATTGAGAATTTTGTAAATATTTTTAGGAAAACAACCCAAAATACTTTTTCTAAATTAGAGTTTTATAATAGTAGGTAGTAAAAAAGTCTTCTATTTTCTACTGCATATGTGTGATAGAGTCTTCCCAGAAACTAATTGGAGTCTTCCCAGAAACTAATTGGAAAATTAGGTAGATGCGCTAGACGGACTAAATAAGTTTTAATGAATAATTACTTAACATAAATGATATATTAGGTTGCATAAACATATAACTTATAAGAATGAAATGAAGAAGAAATCTCAACGAGATTGACATACTATTAATTGATTTGAATAAGGCCAAGAATAACTTTGACTAGAGGGTGTTGAAAATGGCATACTTTTGTTCTGGTTGGATAGATTTAGAACTAAAAATCAGCAGTTTTCTTGCTTGCATAACTTGGGAAGATTTTTGTATCTCAAGTCTCAACCTTATTGAATAGTATGATTTATGCCTTGCAATGTTGAGATATGTTGTGATACCACTTGCTAGTAACCTAAACACTTTGAATGAAAATTTAGTTATGAATTTTACTTGCAAAAGATATAAGTGAACATAAAGATTGATTGTCCCTTGCATAGAAACTGCTTGAATGAATAACTCTGAAACTAATTTTTGCATGAAGACAAAAAATGTCTCTACCAATTTGTAGTGGAATAGAACAAAAATAAAACACAGTCATACTATAGCAAAAAAAACAAAATTTTCTAGGGAACCCAACTAGAAAAAACCCTCAGCTAGCTGCAAAAATTTAATATACTATCCATATTAGAATTTGAGACACCTTCTTCAAGACCAGGTTCATAGATGCTTATTGCTTTCCATATTCATTTTCATAAGCATTAGGGTTGTTGTCCGTCAAAACAGAGTAGCTAGAAAGTGCCTCTTTGATTTCAGAAAGCAGATCATGATCAATTTCATCCAAGAATCCCCTAGAAGGCTCATCAGTAGCAAGAAGAAAGGTCTTTTTTAATTTTATTTCATCACATGCATCCATCAATCACTGATTTTTCGTCATTTCTTTCACAGACATTTTCAATGTTACATGAAAAAGGTAATTTAGTATGATATAATCCTTATGTAACCAACCTCAGACATATTGTTGGTTTATTTATGTTGTTAGAAGTTTATTGAGTTTGAGTTTTATCATGAAACTACTAGAAGCATACTAGAATGGGTGAGTTGATTATCTTGATAACAATGTTATGGTTCGATCTAGTCCTTGAAAGGAACTTATAGTTGATGGTCAAAATTTCACATTCCTTTTATTTTTTTATCTTCACATATAACAAATATATTTATGTTATAGCCTCTAGCTAGATATATACAATAACTGCCACTCAAAAGTTGGATGTCATCATTTTGGAGCTTGAGCTTACTCAACTTACCTTTGTTTGAGTTGAAAATGTCATTAGATCGCATTATATCATCTATTGCAGAGCATGAATCTAGTTTACCTTTGTTTCGGTTAAAACCGTAATTAGATCTTGCTATATCATCTTTTGTAGAGAATGAATCCAATTTCTCATAGTCCATTTGCTTGAGGTATAACAAAGCTACTTTAATTCCTTAAACTTACTTTTCATATTCTATTTGTTGATTGTGATTCTGCAGGCCACGTCTGCATTGGAAAAGGGGCATATTTAATGAAGTGTGGAAGGAGAGGGAAGCTTCAGTTATGTCCTTTCAAACTTTCTAAGTTATGTAATACAATTTTAAAAAAGTTCTCCATAGAATGGTGTGCTTTTACTTTTTCTTTTTATAATGGATTATTTATTTGATCTCCCCTCTCTTACACACAACCAGAGTCCAGACATACATGGTTTTTTAGGATATGTGGACAATGGACAGATTTATGCTAACCATTTATCTAGAAATTTACACTATAGAAGATCAAGCATTTACAGTTGAATATTTCCTTGTCACTAAATTAGAGTTGAAGAGTTGGACTCCTATTTTTTAGGCATATACCTCACTTTTAAATAAATTTATTATTGGCTTTGTATAGACCTTCCATGGGAGGGCAAAGAGTGATCACTACCATTGCTTAATCTTTATGCAGACCAAGTAAAGATTCCAAATGTGTATAAATTAGTGGCTCCTTGGAGAATCCCAAGAGTGGCGCTATTGTAGCAACAAGAAATTCGTTTATTTTGATTTCTTCATTAGTGCATTGATAGTATGTTGTTTATTCCATACAATACCTCAACAATGTATGATCAAATTACAGTTAAGCCTGTCATAATATTTTGACTTACCCTCTTTTAGAGGGAAACTAGAGTGTGTGTCAAGCTTCCACATCACAATTGTATCATGAAAATTTTACCTGGGACAAGTTTTGTGGATCTAAGCAGCAAGATACTTGTTGCAATTAAAGAGGCAACAATACTACAAATTGGGAAAGAGGTTTCACAATTAACCTAGGTTTCACAATTAACCTAGGTTTCACATTATGGTTGGAGTCAGTTTGTTGGCAAGATGTTGGATACCCCAACTTCCTTTTTATGACTGGGTGCAAGATTGAATCCTTCGACATATTCCTCGCTCAATTGTCATTAAGTGATGGGTTTTCTCAGAAGTGATGCACACTTATAAACTTTACTAGAGTTGTTCTTGAGTCTTCGCTGGTGGTTAGCTTTTCAAAGCACACATGTACAAGAAGAGGAGAAATAATATGCCCGGCTAATTTGAAGTTATGTGCCTGTGAATAGGGTGTTCCCATTCATAAACCTGACGACTCGCTCTACTTCTTTCTAGTGAACAAATTTGGGACTTGCCATGAATCGTGAGACAATTCCAACCCCATAACTATAAATTTCTTATTTAAATCTATACCCAATAGATTAGAATTTGCACAAGGAGAACTCCATTCTTGTTTCGAAAGAACTTATTTCATGTATTTATTCGCATCCTTGGTCTATGACATAAAGATGAAATAGGATACCTTGCATTTTCTATACTAACACTCCTAAAAAATAATAAAGTATGCCCAAATCTATCATTTCAAATGATCTATGTAGCTCACCTTTGGTTTTTCAACTATTGAAGTTGTTACCTATATTGATGAGAACTTCTACAATCGATACTACAATGAAAATATATGTTATAGTTTTATCTGTGTTTCCCTGAAGATGTTTCTCCTTCAGTGGAGCAACAATACACTGTAGTTTCCATTTAGGGGAGAAGTGTACCCAGTAGCAACCTTGGCCTATGTGCAGATGGGATGAATGCACATTAGACTCTAACTGTTGTTTTGAAGGTGTTTCTCCTTCAACAATACTTCATGTTAGTAGATACTTTTGGTCTACACCTTTAGTAGATGCATGCAACCTTGGGATACATGTTGTAGATTATAGTTTTCCTATGAGGTTGTAGCAACGATGAAAGAAGTGCATCGATTTTAGGCATATTTAGTATGATTTTATAGTTTGACTTAGATGCTCACTTTTCTTAATTTAGGTGTTTTTCTTAGTTCTGTTTTATGCAGAGATTTATCTTTAAGAAATGTGCACAGTTGAGAAGGTAACTATATTTTGAGTAGAGGACACACTTCTAGGTAGGAGGTACTCTATTCTAGGAAGCTTTTGCCATGCAGGTTAGGTGCTTTATCTGAGAATCCCAAGAGGTGTAATTGTAGCAATAAGAAATTTGTTTATTTCGAGTTCTTCACTAGTGGATTGATAGTATATTTTTTATTCCATGCAATACGTCAATATTGTATACACCCATATTTAGTATTATTTTATAGTTTGACTTAGATGCTCACTTTTCTTAATTTAGGTGTTTTTCTTAGTTTTGTTTTATGCACAGATTTATATTTAAGAAAAGTGCATAGTAGAGAAGGGTTCTATATTTTGAGTAGGGGACACATTTCTAGGTAGGAGGTACTCTATTCTAGGAAGCTTTTGCCATGTAGGTTAGGTGCTTTATCTGAGAATCCCAAGAGCCGATATTGTAGCAATAAAAAATTCGTTTATTTTGAGTTCTTCATTAGTGCATTGATAGTATATTGTTTATTCCACGCAATATCTCAATATTGTATGATCAAATTACAATTTAGATTATCATAATATTTTGACTTACCCTCTTTTAGAGGGAAACTAAAGTGCATGTCAAACTTGCATGTCACAATTGTATGATGCAAGTTTACCTGGAGTGAGTTTTGTGGATCTAAGCAGCGAGATACCTGTTGGAATTCAAGAGGGAACAATACTACAAAGTGGGAAAGAGGTTTCATAGTTAATCTGCCTTTCACATTATGGTTGGAGTCAATTTGTTGGCAAGATGTTGGATACCCTAACTTCCTTTTTATCACTGAGTGCAAGATTGAATCCTTCGACATATTCCTTGCTTAATTGTCATTAAGAGATGGGTTTTCTTAGAAGTGCATCACATCTATAAACTTTACCATAATTGTTATTGAGTCGTTGGATGGTTATCTTTTCAAATCACAAACGTACAAGAAGATGAGAAATAATACGCCCGACTAATTTCAAGTTATCTTCCTGCGAATAGGGTGTTCCCATCCATAAACCTGATGACTCGTTCTACTTCTTTCTAGTGAAAAAATTTGGGACTTTTCATGAATTGTGAGACAATTTCAATCCCATAACTATCAGTTTCTTATTTAAATTTATGCCCACTAGATTAAAACCCACACAAGGAGAATTCCATTACCATTTCAAAATAACCTCCAATCAACTTATACCATGCTATTTAATATTTCATGTATTTCTTTGCATCCTTGGCCTGTGACATAAAGACACAACAAGTTACCTTGCATTTTCTATACTAACACTCCTAAACAATAATAAAGTATGCCCAAATCTATCATTTCAAATGATCTATGCATCTCAGTTTTTGTTTTTTCAATTATCGAAGTTGCTACCTATATTGATGAGATCATCAACAACTGAGGCCACATTGACAATATATGTTAGAGTTTTATATGTGTTACACTAAAGGTGTTTTTCCTTTAGCAACACTACAATACATTGTAGTTTCCATTCAGCGGAGAAGTGTACCTAGTAGCAGCGTTCGTCTATGTGCAAATGGGCTGAATTCACAATAGACTTTATCTATTGTTTTGAAGGTGTTTCGCCTTCAATAGTACTTCATCTCAGTAGATCCTTTCAATCTACACCTTCAGCAAATGCATATAGCCTTGAGGTACATGCTATAGATTCCAGTTTTGCTGTGAGGGTATAGCAACGATGAAAGAATTGCATCAATGTTAGGCATCTTATTTTGTTGTATGAAAGCATGCTTGTCTAATGTTTCCCAAACTTATATAGAGCCATATTTATTATAATTTTATAGTTTGACTTGGATGCTGACTTTTCTTAATTTAGGTGTTCTTATTAGTACTATTTTATGCACATATTTATCTTTAAGGAAAGTGCACAGTAGAGAAGGGTTCTATATTTTGAGCAGGGGACACTCTTCTAGGTAGGAGGTACTCTATTCTAGGGAGCTTCTATCATGCATGTTAGGTGCTTTATCCTAGATAGAGTTCTAAGTCCTTGCCTCCTTGACAAAGTCCCTGCCAGACAAGACACCGGTGGATAGAGTTCCAAGTCCCTAAATTTTCCAAAACCCCACCTAACCCTAGCTACCTAGCCTAAAATCCTTGACATTCCAGTCATTTCTTGGCTGTGATTTCATAGGGAGAGCCCTCTCTGGTTTGGTAGAGCTAGCTACCAAACTAAAAGCTTGGTCTATGGTTACCTCCATCGATATCTTCATCAACCTGGGACATTATGGAGGGTAACATAGGGCATGACAGCTAGGGAGTGCTATGGTGTTCTAGTGAATGTAAGGTTCCCAAGTCATGGAAAAATTAAATGCTAGTTGTGAGGTCATGACTGCTAAGGTGTATTAGGGAATTCTAGGGCATACTAAGATGTGCCAGATACTACGAACACATTTCAAACAAGCTAAGATGTGCCAAATGCTAAGGCATGCCAAGATGTACAAGGGTTCCAAGTCCCTGCCTCCTCTTCTTCCATATGATATCCACTTATGACATTTCCTTTGCAATATTTGGTGCATTTGATAGTTATAGGTCATTTATAGGTTATAAATGTCTTCAGAGTTTCACTTCTAATTGAGTATTCAACTAAACATATTGATTCTCTTCTACACAACTATTTTTCCCTCCACCCAATTTTCATAACTTCAATAACCATTAGGTAGGGACCTACATCTTTGATGTTGCTTTGCTTGTTTAGTAAAATATTGCTGAGACTTTAATTTATTGAAAGTTGTAGAATTTATAATTTATGAGTTTCAAGGTCTAATTTTAAAAATTATAACTTTTTAAAGGGTGCTAGCTCAATGGAAGGGCACCTTCTTTACAAGTAGGAGGTTGGTGGTTCGATTCCATCATTCCCTAACATCCATATGGGATGGCAACAATCAATTTTTGGTGACAGAGGCTCTTTTGACCATCACCAATGAGCTTTGGTGACATTTTTCAACCCTCACCAAAAATATGAAATGGTGACGGTCAACGAACACCACCACACATACGCATCAATAATGATGACCCTCAAAGGTCTATAACCATAAATCGTTGTTATTGATATGAAATGGTGATGGTCATTGTCTGTCATGATAGTCATTATTCGTGATTGACATTGAATGTCACCACAACACCTATACTTCTAGCAATGCGGCTTTTGGTGATTGTCAATGACCATCACCATATATGTGCACCAATAGTGACGACCACTAAAGATCCATCACAATAAATCATTATTGTTCATATGAAATGGTGACAGCCACTATCCATCATTATAATCAATATTCATGATGGACCTTGAATGTATCCATAACACCTATACTTTTGGCAATGCCACCTTTGGTGATGTTCAATTTTTGGTGAGCGAGGCTATGGTTCATCACCATTGCTCATATGCAATGGTGACAGTTGCTATTTGTCATTATAAATCATTATTGGTGACAAACTTTGAATGTCACTACAACACCTATACTTTTGGTGACGCCACCTTTGCTGACGTTCAATTTTTGGTGACGGAGACTATGGTCCATCACCATTGCTCATATGAAATGGTGACGTTTTTTATCCGTCATTATCAATCATTATTGTTGATAGACTTTGTATGTCACTACAACACCTATAATTTTGGTGACGCCACCTTTGGTGACGTTCAGTTTTTGGTGGCGAATGCTCTTTTGACCATCACCAATGAGCTTATGGTGACATTTTTTCCCCTCACCAATGTCCTTTTTTCTTGCAGTGAACGTTAATATGCTTTGGACAGTCTCCTTGGAAAGAATAGAATTATTGTTCAATATAGGAGTAGACCTTATCAAAAGCACAATAAAATATTAAATGTTTAACAAGTGTCTGCAGTAATATAAGCTAACAAGTTATTGTGTTGTTCTAGATACAAAGTCACTACTGGATTTGAAGGAATGAGTTATTCATGAGAAAACAACCTTATTTATATGCCACAAATGATTTAATGATGATTGGTTGGATTGTCTAAGGCATGTTGCTATTTAAGAAATGAATCCAGGTTGGTATTTGATATTTGTTATTTCTGATAATACAATTATTAAGTAGCAAGTTCTCAATCAAACCTGCTTCTACAAGCATTCTGAAATAGAAAGATAATTCATATTTTTAACTCATGTTGCTTGGGAAAATGTGCAGATGTCTTCCAAGAACTACCCCATGGACATCCACCAATTGGAGGAAAGTTCTACCAGCAGATGAGGTAACACAAGAAGATGAGATGCCCTACAACACCCATCACTACCATTGCTTTTGGGGCAAAGTAATTCAAGTTGGGGGGGGTGTTAAAAAAGTTGAGGATGATCAGCTTCAGCATTAGTTATTGGTATTCATTACTCAAAAGACAAAAATATCAGTCTAGTGATGGGAATCAATGAAAAAGGGAGTCAGAAAATCTAACAAGGCTAATTAGCTTAATTATGTCAATCGGTATAGAGAAAAGTGGGAGTTTACAAGAATGGCTAGTCAGTCAGCATCAGTAGTCTAATTTTAAAAACTGGGAGTTTTCATTATGAGTAGCACTTTAGGCATTATAATGGCAGGCTTTATGGGGAAAATGCTATTGCAAGTAGTCTGGAATTGACTATTTGGACCAAGACCAGCATTCATACTGCCTTGGATTTACCCTGAGTTGGTGTCCACACCTCATTGGGATAGTTTCTAATTGTATTGATGAGGATTTTTCACCAATTCAGTTATGTTACTAAAAAAAGTGTGACTTTTCATTATAAAGAGGCTTTTTGTCAATATAAAGGTAGCCTTTTCGGGAGTTGTTGCAATTAATCTGGATCACATTATTTATGCCAAGAACAGTGTCATTGGTTCATACTGCCTTGGATTTTCCCTTAGTTGGCATCCACAACATCTCAGGATAGTTTCAGATTGTATATACTGAGGATTTTTTAGCAATCAAAGGATGTTACTAGCCACCAGTGTGGTTTTTCCTTCTGTTGTTAGTACTATAATCTGCTATTAAGGCCAACACTGTTTTTGGATGTTTAAATTTTACCTTTAAGAAGAAAGTGCCAAAAGTATCAGATTCCATATTTTGGAACACTACAGTTTTTCGGAAGTGTCAATATCATAAAAAATGCCAAAACATGCACACTACTAAAATGGTTATCAATGGTTCAGTGTTTGATATGTATTATCTTTCTCTTTCCTTTTTCCATATTTCTTCCCCGTTGGTTGGGTGACCTCTGAACTTTTGGTGGTGCAGTTCAAGACATTTAGGGAAGGAGAGACTCCTTCAACTAAGCAATTAGATAATTTCATTTAACAAAGTCAAAATAATTACACTTTTGTTTTTTACTACAGATATTGTTGCATTGGTTTTGGGTTAGATGATATATAGTGTTGAGTATAGGTCTATGTTAGGATATGTCAATTTGGCCAATGTATCCTAGAACTATTGATTGTTACACTATAAGCAGGTTTGAAACTTATTATTTCGAAACATTGGCCAATTTAATCTATCGGAATACATGTGTCTCAAGAAAATCCTTCAACAGGAAGATACATTTCTCTTGCTTGCAGGACATTAGTGTAATTTCGTTTTGCTAATGTGATGAGTTCCTAACTAGGTTTCTTAAGTTGATCTCTTCCATCTTTCTAACTCTTTGTTCTTTTAACATTGATAACCTTCACATGTAAGCAAGTAAGAAACAAGACTTCTAATTTGTGTCTTGATTAATAAACTTTCTTTTAGCCAGATAATTCATTTCAAAAAACAGTCTCTCTTTGGGCAGATGTGTGAGAAATTCAGGATAAGTTGGTTGAACCTTCCCTCCTTTATAGGTTTCCAATGAATACACGTGAGAAAAATCTGACCTAGGTTGGATAACAGCAAGGGGCAATGTTCTTCGCATGGTTGTGATGGTAAACCATTTTGCCAACTGTGTGAGAAATTCAGGATAAGCTGATTTTTTTGAGTTACCAAACTTGCTAATGAAGGCAGGGGGGGGAAATGACCTAGGTTGGATCACCATAAAAGCACGATGTTGTTAGCATTGTTGTGATGGTAAATCATTGTGTCATCACAACAACATAGATTCTATGCATTTAGCCTATTTACTGTTATACTGCTTGGCTTAGTGCATTGCAAAACTTGCAATTGTTGTCCAACAGAATGTACTTATTCCTTGAGGGATCATGTTTCACCTGTGCTTCTTTTGATGTAGTTGGGTATGATAAAAAAAATTAATAAAGTAGATATCATTGACCTTAATATTTCAAAAGAAGTAGTCTATGTTTAGAGTCTAGAGTCATGCACTTCAAATTTGATCACCTTGTATCAGGTTTCAAATTTATTTGAAATTTCAATTGTAGAATGTTTGATACCTGCAGTACGTTGTATTTCTGTAGTTTTTATATCAACACCAATAGAGATTTGTGCAAGTATGTGTGCTTTCACATTAAATAACTACAAGTACTTTGCTCATTATACACTGGGTATGTGTTTGGACTGCATTCTTGTTTGTTTTGTTGGCCATTCTGGGTGCATGCTCAATTATCAACAGGTTTACCAAGGTAGCTGGATGTTGTTCGTGCAGCAGGCTATCCAGGTATAGTTTTGGGTGCATTAGAAAATGTTCATTCTGCATGATTCACTTTCAAGAAGCTTACATTAATGAGTTTCTCTTATCAGTTCCCTTCCCACACTCTACAATTCAATTTCTTACAAAACTCGGATCCTGGTCTGGTCTCCAATTTGGATGTGTCTATCCAAATTGCTTAAGATATCATTTTTGGACTATTTTTTCTTATTCCATCATACAAAACCCCATAAATCTCATGAATGCATATAAAGGTAAGGTAAAATTTGACCTATTTTCAATATTGTTTTTCTGAGGAGAATCTATAGCTATACATTAAAAACAAAAAAAGTGTAAGATGCAATTCTAAACTTTGTTAAAGAAGGGCATGATACTAGGTCACCCTTTCATAGATATTCTATTTTTTATCTAAGAATCCCTTTGTAGAGGAAAAACTAGTGCAAGGTTTGGAGGAAGTGGAGTGGTCACATGGGAGATTTAGCATAGTAGACCATCATGATGGATGTGATTTCTTGGAGAAATATTGACATTTCCTTACTTATGACACACTGAGCATGAGCAAGATTTTCTTTGATTTAAAAAAGACTAGGTCCTTACTATCATGATAAATCCACAAGCACAAGATCTAAAATACAGAGAAGTCAAGCCAAAATAGAGTTGCGATATGGGAAAACTATTGGGATGAAATCTAAGGTTGAGACGGGAAGAGTGACTGGGTGATTGAGAAATAATAGTGTTATTAAGAATAAATTCCTTATAAACATAGTAAACAAACCTTTCATCATTGATCAACAACCAACGAACAAATCACATAGCATATCAATATCTCTCCAAAAACAAAGATTTGAGAAGGTGTTTGGAAGGATCAAACAACACCATAATGTATTAATGATAATCACAAAACCATGACCAGTTACTTTTATCAAAATACATTTGTCCATGTACATGGAATATATTACATTTGTCCATAAATTTGTCTCCCATACAAAAAACCGTAATCGTTGCATGCTGGGGAAAAATAAAACATTGACAGGTTCTTCTTTAGTGAAAGAACCATGCTATGATGGACCCCAGAAAAATGATAAAAACAACCCATTCGCACAATGGGGATCTATATTGATGGTGATCAATGATTTTTGTTACAGTGGATGGTGATCCTATGTCATATTTGACATCTACATATGTGCTTAAAAATGCTCTGGAAATTATATCAATGGACATCTTCTCAATATCTGCAGAGCAATTGATGCTAAAATGTTGAAATTGACAACTCCAATTTATTGCTTCTTTATGAAGAGGTTTTAAATTGTCCTTCCGAACCCGATAGATGCCTTTCATCTTATTACATATCAACTCCAAGTTGGTGAAGACTTCAATATCATTGACATCATGATGTTTTGCCTCTTTTATCCCTTCAACAAGGGCAATGTAATATGCCCTATTGTTTGTCGTCATTCCAGGCACTTCTCTCTATCCACGAAATAAATGATTTGTTGCCATATTGTAAAGGACAAATTTAACAACTGCTCGACCTGGATTTGGAAAGCAGGACACTTCAATGCATAAATCCACTTTTGCACCATTTTTTACACTTCAAAAACCTGAAAAATAACATAACAATAAATTCATGTTAAACAAGTAAACAATTATCTATTTCCTAATACTCAACATGTTTTTCAATCATATATAATTCAAAAAAGCAGATAACTTTTTTCACAAATTCAATGTAAGAATGACTGACGCAATCTCTCATCATAGTTGCCAATTGGTGTTGCTAAAAAAGTAAACAAATAAAAGAGTAGGTTTCTTGCCCTTATGTTACAGTCCAGCGTAGAATTTTCTTTAATGACAAAATCTCCCCAAAGTAAGGATAAAACAGACGGCTTTTAAAGACAATAGAAGGCTATTTCCAACTCTATACATATTCTTTTCCATTACCTTTTCTTATTGTTTCTATAAAGTACAAAATCATCAACTCAAGCTTTCACTGTCTTCATTTAGGAACAACACAATTTCATTTAAAGAATTTAGGCTTCTATGATCCATATCAATTTTGAGAAGAATCTTCAGTGAAAATCACATAGAGATTTTTTTTTTTTTTGTCGACGCGTTTCGAACCAACCAGTGTGGTTCATCGTCAGGACAAGTTGAATGAGCAGATCTTGCTATCCATTATAAATAGATTGGGCAGAATTTCCAATGACCAAATTTTCAGATCAGGTAACAGCTAAAATGATAACAGCTAGATTGACCAGGAAACGGCTAATTAGACTAGGAAGGGCATAATTTATTTAAATAAGTTCAGACATTAATTTCTTTATAAATGGACAATTTTATAATTGAAAATATATGTTAGAATAAGCAAGTTAATACATCAAGTCATAGAGAATAGTTGATTATATTTTTAATTAAATATAAGTTAATTATCATCTTAAATAAATATAAGTTAAGGGACAATTAAATCTTAATATAAATTAAGAAAATAAATGAATAAATGAATTAGTTATCAAAGATGTTTATAAATATTAGTTCGTTGAATAAGATAAAAATAGAATAATCTATAAATAGTTATTTCCAATTTAAAATAAAAGCTAAAGGACCTATATTTATATATTAAATTAATAGATTAGTATCATATTCGCAGTCAAAGAGTATCCCTATAAAAATATTAGAGAAATTACAATCTTAATAGAGAGGATGGCTGGAAGATCAGTAGTCGCTGGGTCCAGTCCTCTCCTCCTAGTCATTTTCTCCCTTTGGTATATTTATTTATTTTCTTTTCTTTTCTTTTTCTCTAGTACTGAACCTCTCATATATTTAATGATTCGAAACTCTTTGACTTTAAATTAAAATAATAATTATTATTTAGATTGATTTGATTTTATATTGATTCTATTTAATTGTATTTGAAATTTATTATTATTATTATTTTTTTTTTTGACTATGAATCTCAATATTATTGTTTGACTATTAAATTTTATTTTGACTATAAATTAATTTTATTATTTTACCTTTAATAAACTAGTAATTAATATTGTAATTTCTCAAAAAGAGCAAATAGATTTGGCTTCACACTGAGCTGAGCGCGAACGCTAGGCGTGACCTGGCCTGCTGCGAGCCTCAGCTCCTCCCGAGCCCCGCCCCCTGCGGGCCCAAAGATTGAGACCCTGCTGCTCGCTGTCCCTGCCCCCCGCGGGCCTTCTTGATCCAGATCTGATCGGATCTTAAGCTTTCAACTTCGCTTCTGGCTGAAGTGCGACCTGTGCTGTGCTGCCCGTGTGGCGGCCAGCATCAAGCCTGATGGAGGCTCAGGGCCACGA
>APFE031201044.1:283289-299355 GCA_000404065.3 Pinus taeda | reverse complement strand
AAATAAAATAAAATACTAAAGGGAGAAAACGACTAGGAAGAGAGGGCTGGGACCCAACAACTACTGATCTTCCAGCCATCCTCTCTATTAAGATTGTTCGGCCTTTTTTCAATCTCAAGGGCTTCCCTAAATTTCCGGTGATGAAATTGCGACACTCTAGCAATCACACTAGCTTCTTCGATGCACACATGATGATTGGTTTTCTCAACATCCTCTACTATAGTGGAAGACTTGGTTCTCATATGCTTGAGGACAGCGACGTGCTCACTAATCCTTTGGTTAATGGAGCGACCAGTCTCACCGATATAGGGGGTCACACAAGAACAAGGAATAATATAAACACCTTTCATGTCCTTGGGGTCGATAGGATCCTTCATAAATCTGAGGGACTTACGAATGGTGTTAAGAGGTCTAAAGGTTGCGGGGACATTATTCTTCTTAAAATATAATCAACTATTCTCTATGACTTGATTTATTAACTCACTTATTCTAACATATATTTGCAATTATAAAATTGTCCATTTATAAAGAAATTAATGACTGAACTTACTTATTTAAATAAATTATGCCCTTCCTAGTCTAACTAGTCGTTCCCTGGTCAATCTAGTTGTTATGATTTTAGCCATTACCTAATCTGAAAATTTGGTCATTGGACATTCTGCCCGATCTATTTATAATGCATAGCAAGATCTGCTCATTCAACTTGTCTTGACGATGAACCACACTGGTTGGTTCGAAACGCGTCGGCAAAAAAAAAAAAAAAATATATATATATATTATATATATATATATATATATATATATATATATATATATATATATATATATATATATATATATATATATATAATATATAGATTAGATATATAGATAGATATATATATGTGATTTTCGTCGAAGATTCTTCTCAAAACACAATTTCATCTTATTAACTTCATATCCATTCCACTAGTGTGTTGCCATATATACATCAAACATGTGCAAATCTTTAGAAAAATTCCTTTTTTCCGTTGATCCACAACAATATCATTTTGCATTCAAATCTAATGAAGACAAATCTCAAAATATATGGAACAGTGGTGTCCTTGACTTCTATCTTAGAGGTGAGAAAAGGTTGAAAATGTTAGAGATGATGGCACATTCCTTACTGGTTATATTCTTATAGCTGGTTGCCAAGTGAATTTTTTAGGTTTTGATATTAACGTTCAATACTCTTTAATTTTTTTATTTCCAATAGGTATTTCAAACTTGACAATCCAGTTTGTTTAAAAAAAAATTTGAAACCTATTCCCACAAACATGACCTCGCCATTTAATTAATCTTTGTACCTCAAGGACTCCTCACCATGACCATTCTGGGCATACCCCAAAATCATTGCAATCCACGACACCACATTCCTTTCCGGCATATTGTCAAACACTCTGTGTGCTTTCTCCATACTTCCACACTTGGCATACATGTCAAGAAGGGCACTCCCCACAAATATACAAGACTCAAATCCAGTTCTAACAATATGGGAATGTACCTGCTTACCTCATCTATCATCAATACCAACACAAAGACCAAGAGCACTAGTGAAACTGATCTGGTTTGACCTCATCCCTACCCTCATCATTCAGACAAAATAACCAAGTGCCTTCTCCCTATCCCCGGTGTTTACATATCCTGCAATGATTGAATTCCAAGAAACCAAGTCCTACCTAGGCATTTCGTCAAACATTTGTCAATCAAACTCAATTGCACCTTGTTTATTACAGAAGTAAATTCAAAATTCATGGAAGCATCAATACAAGAAATAGAGGAAATCACATATATAGATCTAGAGGATCATATGGAGAATTTAGTACCAGAATTTGAAGAGATCCCTAAGAATAATGAAACCCCGGTTCCTAAGTTTGTTGAGTAAGGAGAGTCATCAAAATTGAATCAAGTAAAAGGAAAGTCTCATAAGACCTAAATTAAAAATCAAGGCATAGAAGAAGACAATTAAAAAAACAAGAAGGAAATTGACAAGAGCAGAAGGCATGACTCTAAAACAAACAAAACATAACATTGCCAGTAGAAATGTTATTGACAAGAAAGGTATTAAAAGTACAAAAATTATGGGATTAAAATATTTAAAAAATAAAATAAAAATAAATACATAACGGTAACAAGAAGCATGAAAAAACAGGGTAATGAGAATAACCTTGTTTCACCTAAAATAATGGAAAACTTAGAAGCAAGAAAGCCTTAATTGTCACCAAGGCTAGGATGAGATAAAATTCAACAATAGGTCTATGAATAAATCAATTTTGTGGAACAAGAGGCACATAATGAAAAGGTACAAGATTATTTTCATATTCCTGAACATTATTTTGAGTAGTGTGACTTTCCTTTAGACATTCCTATGGAAAAGGATATCATCAAAGCATCAAAATAAGAGGTAACAGAATTGGAAGTTTTAGAGAGACATATCAAAAGAGAGAATGAAATGCTCAAAGAGAAAAACCACAAGATTCTCAAAAGGATGTATCGTTGGTAGCATAAAAATTCCAAACTCAAGAAATATAGGAGGGAACTACACTTGATGTGTAACATAACAAGATGTGTAACACATTTTATAACAATCATGAAGTTGACATGTGGTGTATGTAAATAATAATGTATTTCTTATTAATCATATCATTAGGATTTGGTCGACGTTTCCAACCAACTAATGTGGTTCATTTCAGGACAAAAGTGAAAAAATTAGTCAATCCTAAAGAATAAATAGTTGCAAGGATGCATTAGGGTCCACAGTTAGCGGTTAGGAATTAGTCGTTAGTAAATTAGTTAATTAATTATTAAAATAATTAAAATAAGATTTAGTTATAAATTAGTAGTTAGAAATTAGTTATTAAAATAATATATAATTATAAACTAGTTGCTCTTTATTTATTTTAATTATATATATTAAAAAACTAATTGAAATAAATTGTAAGGATATGTAATTTTTTGCTGCAGCTTGGCTCCCGCTCTACAAACCTGGGAGATCCGCATCTTGCGCATTCTGAAGCCTGTGAGCGCGCCCGCACTCCGAGCACCCTGATCCCTGCGGGCATGTTCGCCGGGGGCTTTGCTGCATTTTGTGGCCGGTCTCGGTGTGCATGGAGGACCGCGCTGCTACCTGCTAGCTTTTGACAGGTCCGTGCCCTAGGGCTTGCGCCCATGGAGGTGTTGGACACTCCCTAGGCGCCTTGCCCTTCTCCTCCGCTGCTCTCGTATACTGAGGCTTTTAATCAGCTCTTGGCAAGGCTCCCAAAGAAGAAGAATTCTGAAGTTGCGAAATCCGTAAAAAAGCTGGATGATACTCCTATGATCTCCCTTCCTCCAGAAACCCCGATCCAAGTTGCATTGTCTTTGGTCAAGCAGGCTCTCATCGGCTAGTTCACTGGGCTATGGCCGTCTCCCAAATCTACTGAGAGTTGGGTCAACAGAAACTGGGTGTCGTTGATCAAAGAAAGTGTTACCTCTTACTTTCTAGGGAGAGAATTCTTCCTCTTCGAATTCACTTCAAAGGATGACAAAGATCTGATCTTCGAAAACGACCCCTACTTCATGGGCCCTCAGGGTTTGTATTTGAATAAATGGACTCCGGACTTCGATCTAGTAGTAGATGTGCCCAAAGCAGTCCCAGTGTGGGTTAGGCTTCCAAATCTCCCAGTGCATTGCTGGAATTGGGACTATTTGATGCACATTGGAAATGCCCTTGGGAAATTTATAGATCGAGCGAACAATAAGGACCAATATGAATGCGTCGGGATCTGTGTAGAAGTAGATCTAGAGGTGGGGTTGCCAGAGGCCATCAAAATCAATGTCGCAAGCTGGACGCACGTGCAAAAACTGGACTATGAGCAGTTTCCCTTCAAATGCCAAAAATGCCATGTTTATGGTCACTTCGCCAGAGGCTGCCCGACCAACAATGAGGTTTTGCAAGGGAAGGAGCACAGTTGGAATCAAGTCAAGCGCTCCAAACCTTATCTCAAGACACAGAATTTGGGAGGCCCTAATGGAAAAGGTCCTCATCAGGCCTCTACTTAGTAGATCCCGCCCAAGCCTGTTCCAGAAAATAAGTTCGATCCTCTTAGCTCGCAACCAGAGGACACCCAGGAGGTCATGGTCCAAAAGGCAGTGTCTCTAGATAAAGGTAACCTACCTGTCTCTCCCAAGGATGCAAGTGTTGCAGAGAGTTCAAAAGGAAACCCTGTCGAAGTCGAGGAAGAGGACCAAGAGTCGGAAGACTCGGAGGAGGAAGGAGAAATAGGTGACTCCCAAGCCTCTATTAGGAGATCCACAAGAGGACGCAAGATAGATCGGGAGAAAAGAGAGCAGGAAACGTACAAGGATAAGTTACAGGGCAGCCAACCAACTCTGGAGAGGTTGTTAGCAAAAAATCCAAAGATGGCAAGAAACCAGTCTCAAGGCTCCAAGGGAGCCCAGCAGAGCAAAGGTAAATAATGAAAATAGTCTCCTAGAATTGTAGGGGTATGGGGAGCAAAATTAAGGAAGAGGCCATAATAAACTTAATAAGAATAGGAGCCTCGGATATATTCCTTCTCCAGGAGACAAATATGGACGACTCAAACTTCCTCCAAACAAGCAAAAAACTCTGGAATTAAAGTAAAGCAATAGTTATCTCAGCTCGAGGAGCCTCTGGAGGGTTGGGCACTCTTGGGAATGATAGCAAGTTTTCGTTAGTGTTTGAGACTTCAAATACTCACTGGTTGATTCTAAAAATGCAGAATCTCATAACTAAAGAAATCTTTTGTCTCTTCAATGTTTATGTGTCGATTAATGTTGTAGAAAAAAAGGCATGTTGGGACTCAATAAGAAGCCAAGTAGATCTAAGTAATCTAGACAACATCATTATTGCAGGAGATCTAAATCTTACGTTGCATTCCTCAGAAAAGCGAGGAGGCTGCATTGTGCGAGATCCAGCAAGGGAATGGGCAGAGGACTCCTGCAAGATTGGGACCTGTTAGACATCAAGCCTTCCTCTGGTAAGTATACTTGGTCAAATAAAAGAGCAAGTCTTGGTCACATAGTAGCAAGGCTGGATAGATTCTTTGTTCAAAGTTCTTTTCTTCTGCTTGGGTTAGACATTAGTATGCAAATCCTTTTTTGCAGCATCTCTAATCACAATCCTATCAAGCTTGAACTCCGGGCCCATTCTGATCTTGGCCCCATCCCCTTCAGGTTTAGCCCCCTCTAGATCAAGGAACCCAATTTTTTGCAGATAGTCAAGGAAAGTTGGTCTCAGCCAGTCAATGGATCACCTTTCTATGTGTGGGAAGAAAAGCTTAGAAGAACGAAATATGCCCTAAAGTGTTGGGCCAAAACCCTTCCTAATCCAACAGCTGAAAGAAAAAATCTCCAAAGTCAGCTAGATGCACACCATTTACTTTCGGAAGAGGCATATGTAACTAGAGAAATCCTCAATAAGGAGGTCCAACTCCAACAACACTTTCATAAAGCCTGCCTGGCTGAAGAAGAATTTTGGAGGATTAAATCTCACTGCCTTTGGCTCAAAGCAGGAGACAGAAATTCCTCTTTCTTTGATAAGAAAACTCAAGCCAGAAAATGCTTCAACTCCATTGCTGAAATCAAGGGAGATACTACCAAACACAAGGACTTTGCAAGCATCAAACGAGAAGCTTTTCTCCATTTCAAAAATTTGTACAGTGAGGACGTGAATCTAACTCGGAATTCTTGTTTTATGGACTGGGTTTCCACTTTAATCACTGCTGAGATGAATCACCAGCTAGAAGCTAAAGTCACTAAGGCTGAGGTCAAGAATGCTCTCTTCGCCATGAACCTAGATAAATCCTGAGGACCATATGGATTCTCCACCAGATTCCTTCAATCCTGCTGGCACATTGTGGAAAAAGATCTCTATAAAATGGTTCAAAAATCCCAAGCTTGTCAAAAAATTGGAGGTAGTACAAACTTTGTGTTCCTTGCACTCATCCCCAAGGAGAAAGGTGCCAACTCCTTCAACAGATTTCATCCCATCTCTCTTTGCAACACTGGTTACAAATTGATCACCAAATTAATAGCTAACAGGTTGAAGTATCTTCTCCCCAAATCATTCCAAAGAATCAAGGGGGCTTTATTCACGGTAGACAGCTAGTGGACAGCTTCATCTTAGTACAAGAGGCAATCCTCTCAAGCCAGCAGCTCAAGGAAAAAGGTATGGCTATCAAACTGGACTTAGCAAATGCTTTTCATCGTGTTAGGCATAATTTTATTTTGAATATTTTGCAAAAGTTTGCATTTGGGGAGAACTTTATAAACTGGATTCAGGCCTGCATATCGGAGCCATGGATTGCTCCCCTAGTCAATGGCAGAGCTGCTGATTTCTTCAAAGCCTCAAGAGGACTAAGGCGAGGCTGCCCTCTTTCTCCTCTTCTATTTGTTCTTCAAGCCTTCGCCCTCAGTTTCCATCTAAACAACAAAATGCAAGAGAAGGAAATCTCATAGATTTGCATCGCAAGAGGATTCAAAAGCATCAATCATGCCCTCTTTGCAGACGATACTTCACTTTTGGGGACTGCATTGATCCGCTCGACCAACAGATTTAAAGAAGCTCTAGATGAGTTTTGTATGACGTCGGGAAGTAGTCTCAACAAATGGAAGTGCCATATATAGTGTTGGAACATTATGCCCAACTTGCTCAGTTCCATTGCCAGATGCTTCGGATTTGCAGCCTCTTCAGCTTGGACCTTGTTTAAATATCTTAGGCTCTCTATCTTCCTCAAGCGAGCCTATAGCAAGGATTGGCTCCCTCAAGTGGAAAAATTCAAGAACAAGCTTCAGGCATGGGGATTCAACTAGCTTAACATTGCGGGCAATCCAGTCCTCATCAAAGTTGTGCTCTGCAGTCTCCCCTTATTTCAGTTCTCAGTTCTCCTTGCTCCGATTAGCATTCTTCAAAAAATGGAACAGCATATACGCAATTTCTTTTGGAAGGGAGGCAAACAAAATGAGAGGAAAATGCCTCTTGTTAACTGGGAGACTATCTCCAAGCCTCAAATGGAGGGAGGATTAAACTTCAAGAACCTTTCCCTTTAGAACATTGCCATGGGAGCCAAACTTCTCTGGAAAATTATTGCGCCCAAGCATGGCTGGGCCCAATTAACACTTTGGAGGAAGTATTTCAAAGGCGAGAGAGTTAGATGCCTGGATGGGCCTCTACCCCAAGGCGTATCTCCTTTTGTAAGGCTCTGCTCCAAAGTCGCCCCCCTGATCCACTCCAATGCTTACTGGATTCCTGGAAATGGGAAGAAAATCAATATTTGGACTGATCACATCATGGATCAAGACCCAATTGGTGAATTCCCCTCAGTGAAGGCGTTGTGTGGTTGGTTAACGCTCAGGCAGATCCACACTGTGGGATATATCCACATGGGCTAGGACGCGTTGGACAGGTTGGAGCTTCATTGATTTGTCATCGGATCTTCTACAGGAATGCAACTGCCTTCGTGCTATGCTAAACAGATTTTCTCCCTCGCATGTGCACAGAAGAGACTCGCGTGGCTGGGGATCTCTGTCTACAGGATGCACAATAGCTCAAGGCTACACTAAACTTAATTTTGAGACTGAATGTCCGTCCTGATCCTACTCCTTGGAAGGCGGTCTGACGCATTTCCTCTCTGCCCAAAATTGACATGTTCTGTTGGCTCCTATGCCACAAGAAAATCCTCACTGATAACGAACTGCAAAGGCGTGGATTCCATGGCCCGTTCAGGTGTTCCTTGTGCAGAGAGAATGTGGAATGTGCCACGCATCTCATGTTAAACTGCAAATTTGTTGTGCAGGTTTGGAGTGAACTAATGGATTATTGGAACCCCAACTTTGTTCTTCCCAGCTCCATCACTGATTTTTTTGCTAGTTGGCTAAACATTACCCCGGACCTCCTCCCAAAAACAAAGGGATTAAAATGGCTTGGTCTTCCCTTCCTAAAATTTGCTGCAAGCAGATCTGGCTAAAGCGAAACAATAGAATTTTTAGAAACACTCAGCATGATGTCAAGGTGGTAGCGATTAAGATAAAGGTCCAGTTAAAAGAATGCCTAGGAGATCAAAAAGACGATTCAAATTTAAATCAGGTAAATACTGCTTGGGGTGCCTCCTTAAATCTGCAATTTCAACGAGCCATCAGAAATATCTCCTCTTCTAAAGAATGGAAAATAAGGGGGAAAAATAATGAAGACTTCCAAGACTAGATCTCCAATCAAAAGGTACACTCTCTCTTCTGTGACGAGGCAGCAAAGGGAAATCCGGGAAAGGCTGGGGCAGGAGGAATTGTAAAAAACATTGAAGGCATATCGACCCACAACCTTGCTTGGTGTCTGGGGATCAACTCCAGCATTCAAGCTGAGGCATTGGCCCTCTTCCAAGGTCTTAAGTGCTCTTGAACTTGGAAATCAAGGAGGCAAACATTTTTGGAGATTCTCAAGTGATAATAAAAATCATGGTGACCAAATCATCCCCTCGGGACTTAAGGTTGGCAAGACTGATATCTAGAATCAGAAGTTTGGGGAAATTGTTCCAAAACTTGAAATACTTCCACGTTCTGAGAGACAACAACAAAGAAGTAGATCTTGAAGCTAAAAAAGTTGCTCTTCTCTCTGTGGGGGAAATGATAAGAGACGGAGACGAAACATGGGATCCAATTCCATAATCAATCAGTTGATATATTGTATTGCTTGCTATTGAAACAATTCGTTTGTGTTTATAAACTTGGGCAAATCACAGAAATCGATTCCATAGTTGTAACCAAAAAGAGCTGGAAGCTGAACACAAACTCAATAGCACTTCAGGTTGTCGTTATTTGGGGCTCTGCTCCCTCTCATTGTAATCTGAAATCTGGCATTTAGACCATTCAGCTAATATAATCCATAATTGTTTCTGTAAATTAAACAAAACAAAAAAAGAAAAATTGCAAGGATATAATTTCAGGAATTAGCAATTGGTAAATTAGTTACTAAATTAATTAAAATGATATTTATTTATAATTATATAAATCTCTATTAATTAAAATAAAAAATTACAAATGCTAAAAATGTATAGCAAGTATAAAAATGTTAATAGAATCAAATTAAAAATTTTAATAATAAAATTAAAAAAAAAAAATCAAATATAAGAAAAACATAAAATAGAGCCATATTTTTGAAATTTAAAATAAAAAATTGAATAATGAAATTATAAAAAAAAAAGTATGTAAATATAAAGCATAAACCAAATAACTTTTGATATATCAATGCGAAATATTTCTTATATTGCATAGATTAAACCTTCTTTTAAGTCTATATTCTAAAAGAAATTTGCATACTAAAAAATCGATCCATGAAAATAAAATCCAAATAAATGTAATAATAATTATAAATTTATATATAGTTTTATATGATAGATTTAAACTTTGAACTCCAAATTATCATACTTACATATTCAAATCGATTATTATTTAATTATTTTTTTCATTACATATATCTCATGAACACCCTCTAGAAAAGTTTATAATTCATGTTCAATAGAATTTCAATGTGAAATGATATCTTAAATTCATGTGTATTCAAATTTCAAAAGCTTCTCCAGATTGTTATTGCATTTGATCCTGTTTGAGAACAAGTTTCTTTGTAATGTCGTCTAAGTAAAACTTGTAGTCTCTTTGTTGGTTTGATAATGTTTTCGTGTCAATAATGATTATTTTTTTACAATTTTATTCCTTAAACTTAATTTCAACACAGCTAAATCGTAACCACATAGGCCCTGAAATTTTTCTCTAACAGTTTTATGCTCAATCTTTAAACTCAATTCCAACAAAGTTCAAGATAAAAAGAATTTATGAATCATGAAGTTTTCCAGTCACAGACCTGTTTCACTTTACTCTTGATTTCACTTTCATAGACTTCCCACACAATCGAGTCCATCCATAAAGTTGGGCATAATAACAACTCGACAATTATCACCCAATTATGATCGAGCATTAACGGGCAAAATTTTGCACGTAGCTTTAGACACTTTTACCTGAATATGAACGAGTAGAGAAAAATGATGGCACCAATGAACACATCTTCAATTTGTCTTCTTTTCTAGACTACACTACAAGTTGATATGTACAATAATCTGAATTTTGACATTTTCCAGAATTGCAAACTATGAAATTTGGACACATACATTTATTACCCATGGTTCTCGGAATCACGAATATATGTTTAGGGAACAAATTTAAAATAATTGTTGGCAAATACTGTAGGCATTGCTAGAGTGGTTGTGAGTTTTCCTAATATATGTGTTGATATAGTTTTAACCAGTTTGTGAGTCTGGGTGCTGAAGTGCGGGATGCACTATGGTCACAACAGGATAAGCAAGGGAAAGAAAAATGTCAGGGAGTTTTTGTATGCTCATAGCTTTGGATTAGCTACCAAAAATGCGGGAAAGAAAAGGGGTAGGAAAAAGCAGAAGGACCTCTTGATGGAATGTGGAAAGTTAATGATAGACTCAGGTAAGATGAAAGACCTAACTAGTTACTCCTTTACAAATCTTGAATTATGAAGTTAACATCCTGGAATATTAGAGGTCTAGGTAGTAAAAGGAAACAAAGAATGCTAAGTAACAGAATGAAACAAGAAATGTCGGACATGATCTTCATCCAGGAAACCAAATGTTCTATTCAGAAAATAAAACAAATTCATAGCAAATGGTTCAACAGATTTGAGTTTCTAGAAGTTAAAGCTGAAAGTACAGCGGGGGGTATTCGAACTCTTTGGAATCCCTAGAAAATCATTATTATAGACGTTGAAGCTTCTAGAAATTACCTATAAGTGGTCATGCAACCAATGGGGGTTTCGGAAACCATCCTAGTCACAAATGTTTACAGCCCTCAAAAAATAGATGACAAACTCAAATTGATAGATTCCCTTATAGACCTCAAGAATAGACAGGATGGGATTCCTTGGATCTTGAGAGGTGATTTTAATATGATCAAGTCTCTTTCGAAAAAAAAAAGGAGGAACCACAGCACTAGCCAAAGACTCTTTAGCGTTCCAATCATTCATAGATGATATGAAATTGGTTGATTCAGAATTGAGCAATGGCCTTTTTACATGGAACAACAAAAGAGGAGGTGAGGCACAGGTAGCCTCTAAATTTGATAGGTTCATGATTTCAGAGGAGCTGATGATTATAGATAAAGAAATAACAGCAAGAATCCTTCCCTTAGGAGGGTCAGATCACTGGCCACTTCAATTGGAAATCAAGGGTATGATTTCTCCCAAAAATAGGCCCTTCAGATTCAAAAATATCGAGCTCTCCCACCTAGATTTCACTAGTAACATTGAAAAATAGTGGTCTGAAGACCTGCAATTACAAGGATCACAAATGTACATCCTGCATAAAATACTAAAGCATGTCAAGTTCAGGCTCAAAGAATGGAACAAGAAGGATTTTGGAAACATTTTTGTGAACAAAAAATCTTTGGAAATCAAAATTCAGGAACTCAACCAGGCATTGACTCAAGATGGCTTTGACAAAGTCAAGATTGATCAGGCTGACAAACATCATCAAGAATGGGAAAATTTATGCAAACAAGAGGAAATATTTTGGAGGAAAAAGTCTAGAGTTTAGTAGCTCAAGGAAGGAGAGCGGAATACAAGATTTTTCCACAGATCCACCTTAGTTAATAGAGCACACAACAGAATCTCTTCAATAAAGAACGAGAATGGGGAGCTTTAGAACGCTCATAAGAATATTGAATTTGTGCTTGTTAAGCATTTCCGAAACATCACTCGGGAAAACAATTCAAACAGGGAACAATCCATCAAGGAAATTATAAGGCATATCCCTAAGTTGGTGTCTAGAGAGGACAATTTTAACCTCAATAGACCAGTTACTGAAGAGGAAGTCAACGAGGTTCTCAAAGTCATGCAGAATTGCAAGGCACCAGGCCCGAATGGCTTCAATGTGGATTTTTTTTAAACTTGTTGGCATATTGTCAAACAGGATATTCTGAATGTGGTGGAGGATTCCAGGTGTAGCAAAACCATCCTGAAAGCCCTCAACACCTCCTTCATATCCTTGATCCCCAAACAGGAATCAGCTCAAACTGCAGATAAGTACAGACCTATAGCCTTATGTAATGTAGTTTACAAGATAATATCCAAATTTGTTGCCAACAGATTAAGACCTCTCCTTCCTTACTTAATATCAGAGGAACAGGCAAGTTATGTGGAGGGCAAACAAATTTTAAATAACATTATTCAAGCCCATGAAGTGGTTCACACGCTTATTAGTAAAAAGCAAATAGGGATGATCATGCAATTGGATATTGCTAAAGCATATGACAAGGTCAATTGCATTTACATCAAGAAGGTCCTCACTGCTTTTGGCTTCGATCACAACTCGGTCAAATGGGTCATGTCTCTAGTGACTTCATCCAACTTTTCAATTTTGGTGAATGGATCTCCCTCAGAGATTTTCATTCCTTCTAGAGGCCTCAGGCAAGGAGACTCGTTCTCTCCCTTTCTTTTATTCTCATGATGGAATGAATTGGCAGATCCATTAAGCATGCCAAGGAAATAGGAAAAATCAAAGGACTTCAATTATCTGAGAATGGTCAAGCTCTGACTCACCAACAATTTGTAGATGACACCATGAAGCAAGGAATCCCCACAGTCAAAGAAGCTTCAGCCTTCAATCAAATCCTGAAGGAATTTTCCATGGCTACAGGTATGGAGGTCAACCTCTCTAAGTCAAAAATCTTCTTCTCAAACACTAACATAGCTATTCAGAGAAATATCTCAAGAATTTTTGGCTTCCAAAGGGATTCCCTCCCCACAAAGTATTTGGGAATCCCTCTCACAGCCAGACCTATGCACAAGAGTATATGGGAAACAGTGCTTAATAAGATGTACGACAAAGTAAAAAATTGAACCTTCAGAGTCTTGAACTTTGCAGGCAGGTTGGTTCTGACAAAGGTAGTTTTGCAATCCATCCCGGTTTTTATGTTATCAGCCCTCCCAGCTCCCAAAGGGGTTTTAGAGCAATTCAGGAATATACAAATGGATTTCCTATGGGAAAAGGAAGAAACTAAGAAGAAGTGGGCCCTGGTCTCTTGGGATAAAATCTGTAAACCCAAGAGTCATGGGGGTCTAGGCTTGGATGATCAGGAGATTCTTAGTAAAGTGCCAGGAGCCAAGCTTTGGTGGTGATGGGTTCAGAAGCCAACAGCCCAGTGGGCAAGGATCTGGAAAGAGAAATATGCCAGCTCTTGGCACACTAATGATCTCATAAGGATGTCTAGAAATTTAAAAGGATCACATATCTGGAATAGAACCTAGGAAAATAGAAGCCTAGTTTAGAAAAATAGTTTTTGGGAAACCAAAGCAGGAGATCTTGCACTCTTTTGGGAGGACAAATGGCAACAAGAACCAATATTGTTAACAGGGGAATTTTTATGCCTCAAGCAAGAAACGGATTCCCAAGGGTTAAACAAAGTTAAGGATTTCTGGGATCTTACTCAGAACTCCGAAAAGTGGAGAAACTGGAGAAAAATTGATTGCAAAGAGGATAGCCCATTAAAATTAAAACAGAGGCTCTGGGGAGCTTGCTTAAACAAAGAATGATTTTAGTTACAGAGGGGCAAGATCAATTGAGATGGGAAATAACAATAAAGGCACCTTTAATCTTAAGGAAGCTAAAGTTTTTCTCCTTGGGCTTGATTCTAGTGTTCCAAAAGATACGTGGAAGCACCTCTAGAAGCACCAAGGTTGGATGAAAATCAAGCTTTTCATATGATTGGATCATCATAAGAAAATTTTAACTTGGGACAACATTAGGAAAAGGGGGGTTATGGGGCCTTCTAGATGCCAACTTTGTGAAGAGCAGGAGGAGACCATTGAGCACATTCTTAACAGCAGCTCTTACACCACATGGTTGTGGGGTTCTTTCTCTATCATTTTCCAACAGACAGATAGGGACAGAAGTAGTATCACAAATACCCTAAACAAGTGGAGAGGAAACTATTCGGAGATTGAGTTCCTTAATTTGGCTTGGGCCTTCACGCCAAGCTTCATTATCTGGAATGTTTGGAAAGAAAGAAATAAAAGAATTTTTAAGAATGAAAAGGTTATTCCTTTAAGACTATTTGATCTGATCTTAAAACAGCTCAGGGATACAGTTAGTATCACAGTTCGCAATCTCCCTAAGAATCCCCCCACTGAGACTAAGCTGAGAATTCTCAGACAACTGGGAATGGTGCTTCAAAAGGCAACCCAGGAACAGCTAGTTTTGGAGGAGTTTTAAGAGATGATAAGGGCAGTATTATCTTTATCTTCCACTACCATTTGGGAAGAGCCACAAATAATATGGAAAAATTAATGGCTCTGGAACAATGTCTAGAGTTTTTGATCCAGTACCATGGCTCTAATGTCATTGTTGAAGTTGACTCAAAGATAACCATTAACTCTGTGAAAAGAATCAACTGTGGTACTCGGCCGGAGAAAGTCTCCACTCACTGGAAACTTCTCTAGGTCTACCAAAGAATCCACGTTCACCTCCAGGAGCTTCGAACGGTGAGTTTCAACCATGTTCAACATTCGACCAATAAACTAGAGGACCTTCTGGCCAACCAAGGAGTGAATAATGTTGATGGCGGAATGGCGAAAAAGTGGCAAGAGATACCTCAAAACCATTTAAAGGTTCTCTGCGAAGAACAAGTCGCAGAAGACAAAGAAGTGTTTAGACATCAAGCCAGGTTGACTGGCATGAATTGATTTCTCCGGCTACTACTTTTGTATCTTATCAGTATGTATTTGGTAGAAAGGCATGCTAAAGTTGGTCTCATTTTATTTTGGAGTCACTTGAACAAGGTTCTCAGTTCTTTGGCAAACAAGTGGCCTGGTCTTTCCCCAAACAAGCACAGTATTGGAGTCTGGTTCTGTAGCAGGAATAATCAAAATGAGTGGTCCGTTTTTCCTGCAGTTGGAATTCTCTACCTCTCCGCTTTAGGGCTTGAAAACGACGGTATGGTGGGTGTTCCAGTGATCGCACGTTACATAAGCGGTTTATGGTTTTCTAGTTTTGGGAGCGATTCCATAGAGATTGTTACACGTGGCAGGTGGGTTAACTTTGATACCGCCTTCGATTGCATGCTATCTCTCTGTCGTGTTAGGTTGTGCGATATGATTTATAGTCGTTGGATTCTGCAGACAGGATCAACGTTGGCATCGATCATGTTGTTTTTGGTGGGGCCAGGTGGGCCCTAACCTTTCATCCGGTTGGGCGCATTCTCTCCCTCTTTCGTGGTGGGTGGAATTTGTACGGTCAGGGGTATCCATGATCAGATGTTGGCTCTGTGAAGTATGTTTTATCCGGAAGTGTGGGTGGGGGCTCTTGCAGACTTTCCACGTTTATTTCTCAAAATTTTGGTGATCACTGTAGTAGCTTGGGGGGTTTTGGTCATTGGCAGGGAGTCCTTTTTCCCGAATTCTTGTAAAGGATTGGGTCTTATGTACAATATGTATTTTTCTTATGAATCAATGAATTAGAAGGATCGGCGCTTGCTTCAGCCAAAAAAAAAAAAAATTACAAAAGAAGTAAAATAAATTAAATATATATACATTTAAAAAATGGAACTAAGATTTTTTAACATGGGCATTTATCTCCACTTTATTATGGAAATTTTAAATCTATAAATAGGTTTTTTTATTTTAAATTTATAAACAAGTTTTGTTGCAATACCATGGGTCAATTCCATAGTTTATCAATACCACATGCCCATAAAACTATAGCTCACTCCATATGACACTTGTTCATATGACATTTTTTTAATTAATCAATTTAATTAGAAGAGTAAAAAGAGTATAATTATTTTGGAGATAAATTTCAATCATTGATTTGTGTATATTATTATGAATATTCTAGAATATTTATAGAAGTTAAATCCCTACCATTCACATAATAATTATCAATAATTTAATTAAAATTTTAAAAACTCTATTCTAAAATAAACCTACCTATCAATAATTTAATTAAAATTTTGAAAA
>APFE031201044.1:262065-280646 GCA_000404065.3 Pinus taeda | reverse complement strand
TTGAAACCTCCTCCCAACGTTGGCTTGGAATGGATAAAGGTTGTAATAGTCCTGGGGTCTTAATTGTTTCAACTTTATTTTGTTGGCAAACCAAACATTTTGCCACAAACTTTTGAATATCCGATTTAAGTCCATCCCAAAAAAAAATCATCCTTAACCCTGTGTTAGGTTTATAGAAATCCCGAGTGCCCTCCTAAGGGAGAGGTGTGCAATTCCCTAAGAATTTGGTGTTTGAGTTGGGAATTCTTACATAGATATAACCAATCCTTGTACTATAATGAATCATTTTTCCATCTAAATGCATCAGATGTGTTGGGATCTTGTTGTATCTTTTGAATGAGTGCCCACACTTCCTCGTCACTCTTCCATTCATCCCTTGCTTCGTTTATCCAATCTAGTTGGATAATAGAAATGGCGCAAAGAAATACTTCGATATCCTCATCCTTTCTTGAGAGTGCATATGCCACAACATTTTGCTTCCCTTTTTTGTAGATGATTTCAAAGTCATAACCCAACATCTTTGTGACCCATTTTTGTTGCTCTTCTGAAGATAATCTTTGTTCTAAAAACTATTTAAGATTATCATGATCCGTTTTTACCTTGAAGTGTCTTCCCATTAGGTAGGGTCACCATTTCTTAAGTGCATGTAGTATCACCAACATTTCCTTCTCATAAATAGCTTTGTGTAAATACTTTCCTTTGATTGGACAACTTTCGAAAGCAATGGGTCTTTCTTTCCAATTCCTGAGGCATCACATTCCACAATAAAGGTTTTTGTGAATTTCGGTGTAGCTAAGACTAGTGTTTGGCACATTGCCTCTTTAAGATGTTCAAAGGCCTTCATTGCTTCTGGATTCCATGAAAATGCATCTTTCTTCAATAATGTTGTTAAAGGTGCTGCTATTCTCCCATAATTCTTAACAAACTTGGATAATACCCTGTCAACCCAAGAAATCCTCGTAGATGCTTTATGGATGTGGGGATTTTCCATTCCTTAATGGTTTTAATTTTTCTAGGGTCTACTTTAACACCTTCATGAGAAACAATATGACCTAGATATTCCACCTCTTGTACTCCAAAGAAACATTTGGATATTTTTACATATAATTGTTTCTCCTCCAATAGTTTGAGCACCGTGTCAACATGTTGGACATGATCCTTCCAAGACTTGATGTAGATTAGTATATCATCAAAAAATACTAACACAAATTTTCTAAGGAAGGGTTTGAAAATGGAATTCATCAAACCTTGAAATGCAGAAGGTTCATTAGTAAGGCCAAAAGGCATGACCAAAAATTCATAATCACCCTCTTGAGTTCTAAATGTTGTTTTTGGAATGTCTTCAGTCTTCATTCTGATTTGATGATACCTTGAACGAAGATCCAACTTGGTGAAGTAAATTAATGCATGCAATTCATCCAATAATTCATCAATGACAGGAATGAGAAATTTATCTTTAATAGTGAGCTTGTTGAACTCCCTATAATCTGAACACATGCACCATGATTCATCCTTCTTGTGAACCAATACTACTAGAGCAGAGAAAAAACTTTGACTAGGTTGAATTATACTAGCCTTTAGCATTTATGCAACCATATGTTCAATTTCACTCTTTTGGACATAGGGATATCTGTAAGGCCTAATGTTTGGAGGAACACTTCCTTGAATCAATTAAATGCATGATCATGATCACAAAGGTGGGGCTTTGGGAGTCTCAATACCGAATTATTGTCCAAGACTTTTGGATATTTGGAGAAATGGATGATTTCGATGTGGGAACCTCTAGTGAACATAATTGTGCAATTATGCCTCGTTGTTCTTTCTTTAGAAGCTTTGTCATTCCGTTAGAGCTTATTATCTTTCCCAGTTTCCTTGCGATACCCCTTAATTAAACTTCCTTCCCTTTTGAAGAGAATTTCATAAAAAGTTCTTGAAAATTAAAATCTATTGTACCCAAGGATTGCAGCCATTGGACTCCTAGTACAACATCAGCACCAGCCATTGGAATGGAAAGCATTGGGCTATTCAATACATATTCTCCCATGGATAGCTTGATATTATGGCACTTTCCTGAGCAATTTATGGTTCGTCCACTTGCAACCATCACTTGACACTCTAGTGTTGGATATAGGAAGCAATTCAATTCCTAGGCTATCTTACAATGAATAAAATTATGGGTACTTCCCGAATCAATCAACACTATTACCTTTTTCTTCTTGATATGCCCTTCTATCATGATAGTTTGAGGAGTGGTAATTCCAACCAATGTAGTACAAGATATGGTCGGATTCAATTATTCTTTTTCTAGAGTTTGTTCCTGGTGTCTATCCTCTTCTTTTGATGTTTCTTGTTCCTTTTCTTCCTCCTCTTCACAATCTATGTAAAATAATTTCTTCTCGGCACACTTATGACCTTTAATGTATTTTCTATCACAACTGTAACAAAGCCATTTTGCTCTTTTTTCTTCCAATTGATATGGTGTCAAACTTGTAGTTTGTGAATGGCTAAGGGTAGCAACACTTCCATCTTTATGATTATGAGTGGTAGACTTCCTTGTTGCCATAATTTTGCTTTCCATTTTTCTTTCCAACCTGAATGCCTTCTCCAATGAATCTGGTTCCCAAAGGCAAACCTCATGTTGGATGTTTTCTTTTAAAGTCCCTATGAACACATCAATCCTATGGTCCTCTAGAATATATTTTACCCTTGTATTCAATTTTTGGAAGTCCTCAATGTGCTCCATCATTGAACCCTTTTATTTGATATTTATCAATTATCTAAAAAGACCGTTGCTTTTTGTATCCTCATAATGTGTTATCATTTCATCCGTAAAAATAGCCCAAGTGATAATTTGTTTATGAGAGCAAATCCATCGATACCATACAAACTGATTTGGTTCCAAATATAAAGTTTTAATGCGTACCTTTTGTGTGTTTTGCACATTATGGAGATTAAAAATTGCTCCATCAGTAGTATCCATGTTTCGGGATCCTTGCCATCAAACTTCCTCATATCAATCTTTGGAACATGGTGTTTCTTCGATCCAATGTTAGAGTCTATGAAATCATGATTAACATTTATTTTTTTCTCATCATGGGTTTCCTTAACTACCCTTTCACCATTAGTAAGCATTTCTTGTAGAAACTTTGTCAAATTTGTCTTTAAATCTTCCATGCCTTTCTTTAAATCATCCATCTTAGCTTCCACGCCGTCCATCTTAACTTCCACATCATTCATCTTAGCTTCTACGCCTTTCTTTAAACCGTCCATCTTAGCTTCCACGCCATACATCTTAGCGTCTATGTCTTTCTTTAGACCATCCATCTTAGCTTTTGTTACTTTTTGTGCAAGTGAAATTTGTTGCACTTGGTCTCGGCATGTTGCATTTCTTCCTCTTCTTCATGAGTCATGCTAGAGCTTTCAGGTTGCTTACTAGGTGTTTCCATTTTCTTTCTTTTGGTCATCGATTACCGATAATAATGCTTCACTATGCCCCTTGAATTCCTTCAAACTAATTTTTCAAACCAAGCTTATGCAAAAATTTAAAAAAAACTACACACATTTTTTCACTTTGTAGGAGCTTGATATTGAATTTGATGTATATCTGTAATTTTGGATCTTCAATGTCTGAAATTTCTTCTTGCAGTAACCCTCTGAGTAATATTTATAACTCGCAACTCTGATCAAGATTGGATTCTCCAATGAAGAGTTATGCCAAATCTACCACGAAGACCTGAGTATAGTCTGGTTCAGTAGAGAGAGATTGTACGATGTGCCGCAGGTCACCGTTTCAACCTTAGGTTCTGAAAATGATCTCCAAAAAACTACAGTCTATCCTCCTTCTGTAACTTCTTACGAAAATTCAATATGATGCTCAGAGTGAAATTTATGACGATTTTCCCAAGGTCACGTGTTTGGAATGTAATTCGAGGGTCTGCAAAACCCTAAATCCTCAAATTATATCTCTGAAAATATAGCGAGACAAGATCTGAAATTCGGGCTTGAGGTTCATATTGACTCCCTCTCAAATGAGTTTTGTTTTTAGCTTCTGAAACTTTGTAGCAAAAAATTTATAGAGAAAATGCCACGATGAATTGTTTGGAGCAGTGAAACCCTAGAATCCGAAGTTCTCATACCAAATGTTATGAAACCAGCTCACAAAAAGATAGAAAAGAGAGATCAATGCCTTGGAAATAAGCCTCTTCGATGGGGCAATCTCCTTTACATTACACAAATGAACAATTCTTAGATGATTCAAATGACAAAACCTCCTTTCTATATATAGGACTCTAAGGGGTCACAATATAACCAAAGCCGATCTAACAATAATAATATAAAGGCACAAAAATAACAATAGTGGGATTCTATGGGGCACAATAATAACAATATGGGGACAATAGGGGCACAACAATAATAATAAGGGATACAACAACAATAGTAATGGGGGAATCACTAGTATTATATGCACCTAACATATTAAAGCATGGCTTTCATGTTTGGGTCAATTGTTTTTAGGTCAAACTCTCCATTGAAGACTTCTAGGGTTTATGTCAAGTGTCCTTGTCCATGTTATAATGTAAAGAACCCTTCTTGGGTTTTATATGTCAAGAAATAAATTTTATTTCATTGTACAATAGGTCAATTAGGCCTCCTCCACAAAGTCAGCCTTAAACTGGACAAGTCAGCCTCAAACTTGACAAGTTGACCCAAACTCGACAATAGAACCAATATATAAAGGCAGCAACTCGATCTCATTTTTCACTCACTCAAAAAAGGTTCAATCTGCGGTTTCATGGCTAGGAAAAAGTGCCAATTTCAAGGAAGAAGAGGAAAAAGGATAGTGAAGAAGAAGGAGATCTATATCAAGCATAAGAAGTCGAAATTATCTCTCTTTCTCTCACACGTGTGAAGTTGTGAAACTATTTGGGGGGCGAATTTTTGTAGTTGCTTTGAGGACCAAAATTCTAAAGTTGTTGGTGAAGCTGGAGCTGAAATTTCTGGATTGATGTTGGGCTATAATTGTTGGACAATAAGAGACTATTGAAGGTTGCACTATCTCATTAGAAGCTTGGCTTGTTGGAGGAGGAAGGCTTGTTGGTCTAGGGCCTTGGTCCATCTAAATGTGAATTAGTGAAGGAAGATTTCTTGATTGGGTTTTCCCCTATATAGGGGCTTTATCCCTAAATGTTCAACTACATCTGGTGTCCCTGATATTCATGTTTCGTTTTGATAATTACTTGATGAAACAAAGATAAAATAAGAACACGAGAAAGTTAATAAGAACATAGAGTATCACAAACAATTATCAACATAAGAAAATATTTCTACCTTTCTGATTTTCTAACAAGACTCACTATTGTAGTTATAGCAGCAATGTAGAGGTAGTGTAGGGGCATCAATAGTGTGATATCATAGTAGTTCAATGGAAGTGAAAATTGGTTCAGCTATAACATGTTGTAGGAGAATCAGAGTAGCATAGTGATAGCATGGTGGACAGTGATTATAGGGAGGATTTTATTCACAAAGATCTTTAGTTTCTTAGTGGCAAAGTGAGATCGATTTTATCTGTAGAAGAGGATTGTGAGTTGCCCCGGGGATGATGTGGTCTCTCAAGAAGTGTGAGTTAGTTAAGGCAGAGTGAGTTGTTGGGGAAAAGATAAAATTTTCCAAATCATATTGAGTTGCAAAAGAGAAGCATTTCCATGTTTGTGGCTCGATTCTCCAGTGGAGGCCATGGTTATTTCCAATAATGTGAGTTTTTCGGAGAGGATTAAAATGCCAAAATGCAATTGTAAAGTCGGTTTAGGGTCTCAAAGGAAAGCTTAATTACTTACAAGAGGAAAGATCATCTAGCAGAAGTGAAGAAATGATATTTACCATAGGTTTGATAATTTATGGCAACAAGATGTAATATTTTCCAATAACTGATGTTGGACACCAACAAAGCAAGTTAGTTCGGCGACAACATGTTCCCACAAATTAGTAGGTCGCAGATATTCTCATGAAGGCCTTGGGTAAGGAAAAGTTTGTCTACGTTAGGGATAAGATGGGAGTAGTGGAGAACACCTTCCTCACTAACATGGAGTGTTAGTTTTTCGTAGTAGCGGATATGTGTTCTAGTCTCTATTGTGTCTATGAGGCTAAGGAACACAAGATCTCGATAAACCATAAAAGGTTGCAAGGAACACCTTAGAAACACCTCAATTATATTAATTATCCAATATTTAAATATTTCCTAAGTCTAACTTAGGAAAACTAGTTAACTAAATCAGATTAATTAAGGAAAAATAAATTTGCTCTAGAGACTTCTGGAAAAGTAATTTGATAGAGTCAAGATGATCTTAGCCATTGATTAAGATGTGATCATGGTCGTTGAGAGTCCAACAAGAGATTGTAAGATAAAATTGATTGGCGTTTTGGAGGCATAGTTGAGACACAAGAGTTTAGAGGGAGGTAGTGTGAATTAACCCATTACAGAGGGAAAGGCACAGTTCTAGCCAGAGAGACTCTAGCAACAGGATTTTCAGTAGTGAGAATTTCCAAAAAAAAATTATCAGGAGGTTTCCATCATTCCAATGTTAGGAAGGGCAGCCAAAATTTCTAGCAAAAGAGGTTGAATCAGGCAGTGCGAGTTTCCAATGTAAGTTAGCCTATCATCCAATGCTTGTTTCAGAGGCAGTAATTTGAGATCCAATCCTGGGACGTGATTCGGAGGAAGTGTGAGTTGTCTCAATGAGTAGCAACAAGCAGTGACATTGCAAGAAAATATTTCTGAAGGAAAAACGAGTTTACTTGTTGCAAAGTTGCACGGTCCAGTCAACCAGTGCACGTTGCAAGAAAATGTGTCAGTGGTCAGGAGGAGGCCGAGTTGATTTGTTGGAGAGAAAATGGATTTCCTAGTTATTTTTCCAATCGATATAAATTTACTGGAAACTTTGCCAATGTACAGGCAAGTAGTTGTGTTCTCTATGTTGTTGAATAATAATAATAAAACCCTTATCCATTGAACTAGTTTCAGGGTTTTTCCAGGGACAATTTGGCCAAAAATAACTATATCAAAATTATTGTGTGTGCATACATTATTTTCTCCATTCTTGTATTTTATTTTCCACAACGTTTTTATTTGTGAAGATTCCAATAGTTGTTTGTTTGTTATTTGTTGTAAATTAGTTTACAAAATACAAATAAACCGCATAAGTTAGGAGAATAATATCCACTTGTTGCAATCATGGAAATTTCACATGTTTCCACTAAAACCTTTGCTAATTAGTGTTTTCCTTGCAGTGTTTTACAACCTAGTATGGTAGAGATGTTGTTACATGGGTCTCTCTCTCTCTCTCTCTCTCTCTCTCTCTCTCTCTATATATATATATATATAAGAAAGAGAGAGATTCAATATGTACACATATTATAAAAACTACTATTAGAGAGATAAAAAGAGAGAGACCCGAATTACACAAATATAAATATTATAAAATATAATATTTAGCTAGAAATATTACTACAATGCAAATAAAAATATCTTACTAATAATAAAATTGTTGTGTATATATTTACATCTTTGTAAGTTGTGAGTTGTGGGTTCTACCAAGTTAAGTGAGACTACAAGCACCTACTCTCCATCTTAAATGATAAAGGTTTCTACCTCAAGGGATTTGAATACTCTTGATGCTTGATAGATCTTGGCTTAAGATGTATCTAGTCTAATTTAAAGCATAAACATTAAAATGCATATAAGTTTTTTCCTCTTGATTGTAATTTTTTTAAAACCAACATACATAATACATGTGACATGTTTTATCACTCAAAAGTCTTCCATAGAAGTTATAAAGAAGGAATAATCTGAGGTAACCACAAACCTAATCTTTTAGACTCGGGTTCTAGCCAACCTAGGTCCAGAGAGGGCTCTCTCTTTATATTTTAACTTTGTTTTGGGTAGGATTTCAGGCAAGTTCTTAGTGCTCATGATCTTTTTGTTTTGATTGGGTGGTGGAATTAAGAAAACGGATGGGTAGAACAAGTATTAAGGCCATTGGGCTATGGAGTCAATCAAAGATTGGATTAACTGGATCAGATCAATCACTAAAGTAAGAGTTCACAGGGCAGGCTAGCACAGCAAAAAGTAAATGTGCAGGTTCAAATGGATGAGGTAGTCCTAACCAGGCCAAAGGGAAATGAAGAATCCTTAACTGGGATTAAGATGAAGAAAATAAGGATGATCAGTAGCAAAAGGAAACTAAGAATCCTTTACTATGACCAAAGGGAGGGGGGTGGGGGGGTGGGGAGTGGGGCGAACTATAGAAGTAAGGGAGCAATTAAGAATTCCCATACCAAGATAGTTTAGAAAAAAACATATAGAAAGTAAACAATTAAAACAAAGAGCATTTAAGCTAATTCTGAGATATCATTCCTTGTTTACTTTTCAAATTTCATAAGAGACACATGTGAATATTTAAAACATGACGAGAAAGCAATACTTAAACATGAAGAGATAATACTTATTTGGTTCCAAATGTGCACAAGAATCCAATGAAATGTCCTTAGCTTTATTTCATAACCCAGCAAAACCAGTCCAGTCTTGAGTACAATAGCTCCTTGGTTCAATATAAAATGTCTACATAAATGTATTTTAATCCACCCTAATTACTTCGAACTATGAAGACATACAAAAAAATGTTACAAAATATCTCATAACAATATGAGAATTAATCTAGGAAATCAAAAATATCTTCAGGCACTAAGATAGAGACAGATAGGCAATTGCCTTCTTGTTGTCCCTTTTATTGTGACTATGCTAGTTGTTGTAATTCGGATTTGGCTCTTTCAGTTGCTTGATACCCATGTGTTGGAATTGCTTTATGTCTTCAACCTACTAATACACTTTACCTGTTACACTTTGACCCTGTTTGATCTGTTTTACCTTGCTATCATATAGATTTACTGCAGTAACTTTATAGTAAATCTGTCAATTTCATCCACCATTCACTGTCAAGTAATTTCATCCTTATCATCTTTCTATATATCTCGTCAAATTCTGTATACTTGGAAAAATTTGGCCTATTGACGAACAAGTGCTTGACCTCATGCTCTATGAAAAACAGATTTTCCAGACTATCATATAATACCTTTCCAGTGGGCAAAGCTTTTACCCTTGAAGTGCTAGCTTGGTTGGTGGACAACTTGTTTAGTCTTTCAACATAATCATCTTGGGTCATCAGCTTGCCATGTATTACCATAGGACTAGGAAGTCCTTTTTCCCTCAAAATCCCAAACTTTGTCATAAATCTATCAATGTCTGCTTGGATGCTTTTGCACCTTTTCTCCAGATTGAGCATAAGGTTCCTCTTACTGAGAACCTTCTTTATTTCTATGATAGTTCCCATTCTATCTTCTATTTCTAGTTCATCAAGCTAGTACATGTTTCTTCTGTTCAAAAATTCTATCAATTGGTTGGCTTCTTTAGGCTTATCGCCCAACTCTTTCATTGTCTTGTGGATTGCTTCTGTAGCCACTTTTACTAGTTCAGTTTGTTCAAAAATTACTTGAATAGATGGCTAAACATCATTGATAGAATCAATGATGTTCGCCCAAAGAATTTCCTTCATGTCTCCAAGTGGTTGTTGCAATGTCAAGTCCTTTTCAAGGACTTTTATTCTTTCACCCATTCCTTGATTCTTCTGAACTTCTTCCTTCTGTTGTATCTGTACAAGTTTGCAATCAATTTCCAAACTTGACACTTTTTCTCTAAGTTTCTTAAGCTCAGTAGCCTGGATTCTCATTTCCTCCATGGCTTTTAGCAATTCAGTTGTTTTCTATGTGGATGTCCTACGCTTGTTGATGTACCTATGACTGGCATAGTTGTAGCTAGTGGAACTGTTGGTGCTAAGGAAGCAGCCAATGTGGAGGGTATTGTTGTAGAGACTATAGGGATTACAGTCTGAGGAGTGGTGGCCAACTCACTCTGTCCATAATGTATCATGTTATCCATCTCTTTTTATGTTTCTTTCAGTTATTCATTCAGCTTAAGGACGAAGTCCATAAGCTCTTCCTCCTTCTGAGTTTCCAATACTTCAGCTGTCTGAGGATGATGTAGAGAAGGAATTTTGAGCTGCTTTTTTAGTGCACCTATGTCATCATTTTTCTTTTTAATAAGCTTTTATGTAGCTTTCACATCCTTGGCATCATGCCCCAGTTCTATGACTAAGTCCTCTAAGGACTTTATTCTGGTATCCTTGGCTTGTGAGGAGGCCTTGTCTAACTGGAATTGCATTGATATGTTATTCAGTGAATTTTGGAGTTGGTGAGCTGCAATTGCCTTGCTGGTCAAGGTGGAGTAGACCATTTCCCCAGTCTGCTTGTGTAATTCTTTTTGGTCAATAGGATGGATAGCCTTTGCCAATACTTCAAAGTTTGTTTTAAAGTAATCTGCAATTGACCTAGGCTGTTGTATAGTAAGCTTCATCAAAGTCATCTGTATTTTACCTTCTTTCACATCAAAGGCTGACATTAGCCTTGTCAGATTAGTAGGAGCCATTTTTAGGTAATGTGCATATCTTTGGGCCTTCAATCTTTCATTCCTAGCCTTTATTTCTTTATATTTCTCTCTAATTTCTTGGCTCTGGCCACTTGGAGCTCTAAATGAGGATAATTCCATGCTTTGTTGTCTCTCTAGAACTTGAGCCTATGAAGTGGAAGGTTCTTGTGTACCTCCTGAGGGAGTGGTCTGCCTGCTTTCTACTCTTTTTGTACTTGCAGTTCTAGTTGTTTCTTCAGTAAACTCTTGTTCTGAAAATGGATTCAACCTTTACCACTTGACATAAGTTTGGGAAACGGATCTGTTAGAAGGAGTGGCCTCCTCTCTATCTCTCTTAGGATTTCTCTCCTCATTTAGAGGAGTCTATAAAATAGGTGGAGTAGTCACGATATGTTCTAGCTAAGCAAGTTCTTCTGATATCTCTGGCTGCTCTGGTTCCTTTGGTTTCTCTAATGGCTCTTGCTCTTGAGGTCCTTCTTCTACTATTTTCCCATTGTGCCCCTGTGATTGCCTTTGAGATTGAGATTGTCTTGGCACCTATACAAATGAATCTTCATCAAGTCTTATTTCTAAATCAATCAATACATTATTGACAACAACTTCTATGCTATCTCGGTCTACCATAGTGTTTTCCACCCATTCTAGTTGATTAGCATATTGTTCAATTTCAGGAATTTTGTGGTGGATATAATGAGATAATTTATTCTTTTGTCTCCTATTGCAAATGAAATCTAAAGGGTCAGATCTCTAGATAAAACTTTGTTTTAGTTTCAGCCTTTGGAGGATTTCTTCTACTTCCTTTCCTGCTTCCCTATTGTTACATATAAATGGGCCAAGCTGATCTTTTATCCTAAGTTGAGCTTTCTTCTTGGCCTTCACAAAATGCACCTCATCTAAATTAATCATTTGCCTGTAGTACTCCAGAGCAAACAATCTCATGGGGAGATATCTGGGCAGTTTGTAGGGAGCCAACTCACATCCATATATTCTGATTTCAGTGTGGTTTTGGTACAAGTACCAATCTCCCACTCTATATTTTTTGGACAATTGTAGGACCCTCCTAATATCTACACTTATTCTGGGGGGAGGACTTCCTACTAGCATAGTTGCCACTGGGTGCACAAAAAGGTCCATGAAATCAGTATAAGAATATTAAGAGTCATATAGGTGGATTAATGAAGTCTAGAAGACCACTGATCTAGGGTTGCCTCTGGTATCAAGCTTTTTGAGTGTGATTAGGAATTTATCATCTTGATAATACAGGAAATGATGATATAAAACTGATGAATATTTGAACATACTTTCATTATCCATCCTCATGAATTGATTATGCATCTTATCCGCAATGAACTTAGCATAGTCAAACATGATGGTTGGGAGCTGTCTAGGAGTGTAAATGGACATAAAGGCTACAATAATTTCATCAACAAATTCACTTGTAGTTTTGCCTAACACACTGGATATCATTTCTATGATGTCTCGACCAAGGTCAGAGAATATGGTAGACATGTATGGTGGAGGATCGTTTCAAATGTATTACTCTTCCCTAATGAAGGTCTGGAATAACTAAGCGAGTTTGATTGAGGTAAGTGTAGGGAATCTGTTAAGAAAATCTCCAACAGAAAGAGGGGTCAATTTTTGGCCTAGTTGCAACTGCAGCATTTCATTTATGGACTCAACAGTGATGTTAAATAATACAAAGTGGTCAGTGGTCATCACAGCTCTTTGGATGGGACTATAGTTCATATGGCAATAGTGTATAATCTCTAGGATGATATGAACTCTGGGGAAATGGTACTTGGGTAAACCTGATTCCCAAAGACCTATTTTTCTGCATGGTTTAGGTACTGGTCTTTGTACTTGCAGTATAGTTTCAAAAGGGATTCTTGGACAAAGGTATCTTTAATTTGAAAATCTTTATCTGCCAATGGAAGATGGTCTAAATACTTGTGGGGAGTAGAAATTGGTAAGACGTTCAATGCAATGGGAGCATCCATCCTTGGTTCTTGTGGATTCAAGGATGGGGGCGAAGGGTTTTCAGTGAAATTGGGGAAAACTGGTCTAATTCAGAGCATTTTGGAGTCACTAGGCAACTATCTTATTGAATTACTTAGTAATTTGAAGCAATTTGCGTCAAGGTTCGAGAATAAAACAGGGTTTCTCAGCGAATTTGGGTAAATACCTAGCTTCAGCTTTGAACGGAGTGATGGACAAGTGTGCACGGTTTGCAAGAGGCACACGTGACTGAAAGGTGGTCTAGAGTTTTAGCAGCTTCTGCAAGTTGGCAGTTGGACGTGGGTTGATGGTTGCACGTACTCTGGTGCTTGCATGGAGGTTTAAGCAGTCTCTTTCATGATAAAACTAAAATCAATGAGTTTTTTAGTTTTATTCACAAAGTCAATTATTTTGTTGGGTACGAGGGGAAAGGTACATTTGGCATTAAGCGGGGGATGAGATGTTTTGTCTTCTAGCGGGAGGCAGTAAGCGGGATCATATCGCACTACTTTTGGGTTGGAGCAAGTTTGGGTGGAGGTTGCCCGATGCCAATCTTCAGGCGCCACGTAGCAGCAAGGTGAATAGTGAAACCATCCATATCGGGTGGGTAAAGGTCGACCTTCGGAGGCTGCCCGATATGATCGTTGACTGTTGGATCAAAAGGGACCAAATCGTACGGTGATCGGGGCGGCGATTTGATATGGAGTTTAATGGAAGGGCCCGACGAAGGTTTAAGCATGGTGGGTTTAATTAATTGCGGATTGTGGAGGTTTAATGACATTGGGAGTGATTTCATTGGCGAAGATAGATTATTAATTAACCACTGATTGATTAATTAATCTCTTTTATTCGGTGGAGGGTTTTGGTTATTAATTAGTCGTTGATCGACTTAATTAACCCATTAATCATTCACTAAATAAAGTTATGTTTCAAACCTCGGGGTAGGGATATTAAATATTAAAGGGATTTAAATATATACGAGAAAAAGGGAAAATTCAGGAATTAATATATAAATAATGTTAATATGAATGAAAGTGGCAAATGGATTTAGCGCTAAGTACAATGTACATTTATAATTCATTAGCTTTATGCAAACACATTATAACTTAGGCTTAGTGTTATTTTGTGGATTTTTTGGGAAAAGGGGTTTGTTTGGGGGTGATAATATTTCTAAGGTTTTATCCTTAGGGAAAAAAAGGGGTTTATTAGGAAAAATGAGTGAGTTATGGAGGGAGTGAATGATTGCAAGGGGAGTTTTAGTACTTAGGACCTATAAGTTATTGGGTCAAGGGTCTAGTCCCTCCAGAAGTCAGAGAAATGATCTGAGCCCCTTTAACTTAAGGTTTTAGGTACTTTAAGGTTTTCCTTGGAAATTAGTTAAGTGAAAAATGTAATTAATGAGGGAGGTTAATCAATTTGAATTTGTGTACTTTGGTAAATGCTCAATTATCATCCATACTTCAAAAATTTTATGATGAAGGTAAATGATATGATCTTATCTAATCAATCATCACAATTTTACAACCATTCAACTACTTACCCATCTACTCATCCTACCATTTTTTTCTACTCTTTATTAGGGTGCACTTAAGCTAGCAAACCCTTACCAAAACCTTTTCTTTTCTTTTACAATAGAAATCTATCTAAATCTAACCTTATTACATCCAAGGGCTCAGATTAAACAGCTGAGCTCCTATTATTAACTCTACCTATCTACTTATTTGCCAAGATTAAACAGTTTGGTCAAATTTTATTTCTCTATCTATGAACATGAAATTTTAAAACATGAAATAGCCAAGTTTAAACATATTGGCTATCCATGGATTGTGTCAAAGGTAACAAGCTGCACACAATCTTTTTATAAATCAAAATTAAATGGTAGTGGCATTTTGACTTGCACACTTTCATGGTATTTTTCTTTTTCCTTGGGGTTCATTTTTTCATCTTTTTTTTTTACCTTTTTTACTCTTTTTGTCCTTTGATTTTTCCTTTAGGACATACCCTCTTTACATTTTTTAGTTTTTTGATTTTTTTTTTTAATATGGAAAACATTTGCAGGAAGCAAGGTATGTACATATTATAGATTTGACCTCAGCTATTCAAACATTATGACTCCTATTGGTATAGGAACATAACAACATGGAAATTTTTTACACCTAGAATTATAATGGCATATCATTTATGTTGATGCAAATATCATACTAATTATAATGCTTATTCTAATTTATTGTAATTTCAATATTCATGATGCAATTAAACTATAACCCTAACAGATTAGTTGCAGGATGAATGCTTGACCTTTGTCTCTTCTAAAGGAAATGTTGTCTGGGTGTATGTGTGTGAACAAACATTGTGTTTGGCACCGTAGAATAGTTATTACAACTTAAAAATTACATATTCTCATGCATGCTCTCTCACCTTAGTTATGACGTCTAGATTATGGCAACACATAAGTTTCAACATTCCATGATCATTATGTTGATGGGAATGTCTACATAGGTAGTTGAAAAATGTAGGATGAATATGTAGGCTTATTCTACCTATCTTCCCTCCTATGTGAAACATTTTGTATAGAAATGTGTCTCAATAATTAACAATTAACAATTAAAACCTTATTTCTTCTTATTTCTAACATTGATTATTGTATGCAATGTCCACCAGAAATAGTGTGACACAAAATTTGTATAGTTCCAAGATATCGTGATCTTTACACTAATGGGAACATCCACAAAGCTAGTTGATTGGTTGGAAGATGCATATGTGTGCTTGTTCAACCTCTCTCACCTCCTTTTCCAGATGTAGTGTATGGATTTTATTGTCATCTATAAAAATAGATATACCATATTTAACATTTTGAAATCATTTCTACAACTTTAAAATATCCTCTGCTCTTCTCTCTAACCATTAATGTTATATACAACATCCATGTGAAAGAGTTTCATTCAAACACTAGGTGGGTTTGACAATAAAGAAATAATCGGATTTAAAGGAGACCTATGGTATACACTATGAAAGACAGGAATCCTATTTAAAAAATGATTTTCAAACTTTTGGTTTTTATACTTTATGGTTTTGATTCTATTAAATTCGCATAGATCCATCTTAACCTTAATTCTAGTAAATATCAAATGTAACACCTCGCATTTTGGCTTTTAATATAGTTAAACTACACTATGACTTATATTTTTATTTGGTTGCTTATTGTTTATTGAACTTAAGTATTCTAGTGGAACTATAGTATGATGATATGTGGACCTACCCATATGAAAAAATTACCATCTGGATTTTACTATTTATGTTATTAATGATGACAATTAGAAAAGAAAAGGAAATTTGGTATGTGGATAATAGTTCAATATCTATTGTGAATGCATTGGCGGTGTGAAGCACAATGTAAATAAACACACATGTTACCTTTGAATGCCAATATGTAATAATGTTAACAATATGAAAATGCTCACATTGTTATGCACAATGATGTGTTTTGGTAGGCTAACCTACAAGTTAAGGGGTTGAACAATATCCAAACAATTGTGGCATTGAAGTAACATTGATATCATGGGTGTCAAAAGAATAACGCTATGCTATATTGAAGCATAATTTCACGGTTTAATTATTGGTTGAAAACATTGTTATGATATGTGGGTAAGTGTGAGTTTTACATGAAGCATCTGTTGGAAATAATACTGAGAGGGGGGGGTGAATCAGTATTAGCAAATCAGATACTTTTTCATTTTCACACTCAGATTCATATACGCAACTTCAGTTAAGGGTATACGCGTATATACGCGACTATATTAAATGCAACAAGCGTATATGCAACAATCTTATGATTCAGTTAGCTTATCTTCAGTAAATGCATCAGAACATTATTAACCACATTAACAGTAAATAGGTGTAGTAAAACAGTACAGATCATCACACATGAACACCATGATATAAGGTGGAAACCCAATGTGGGTGAAAACCGCCTGCTGCAATTCGTCTCTTTCTTCCTTTAGTAAGAAACTTCTTTTACAATGTACTGGTGCAGTCCTTTACCAGCACGCAGGCTACAACCTGCAGAGGACTACAACCCTCTCTCGTTTTCCAGTTACTTCTGGAAGGGAGCAACAACCCCCTTAGCTCTTGTACTAGCGAATATACTAATACGTAGGTGCTGCCCTACAGAAGGCTGCAACCTTCTTTTCTTCAGGGACCACGTTTCATCAATTTTCAAACTGGATCCATAAGTACAAAACAATTACTGCTGCAATACAATCATCCACTTATACTTGCATCATAAATATCTAAATCACCCAATACTGAATCACTGAAACCCTGTCATCAAAAACACAGAACGCAAACCAGAGCCCAGAACTCTGCAACAACCAGTAGAATCAACAGCAACCTGAAATACCAAATCTCATAATGCATACGCTACTTTACTATACCAAAACCGTGTGTATATGCGCTTTCACCTCATACAACCCGCGTACAGATCTAAAGATAATTACTTGTACCTTCGCTATTATATCAACCCAATCCAAGCAGCACAAACCGATAACCAGCAGTCCTAGATCTTCGCACTTCGTCAGACATTCATTCCTTGCTCCCTTCTCTTTGCCTAATGATCTTCTCCTTATATAGGTTAGGCTTCTCTCAATACCATGGTCCAAAACCATGTAGAAACAATACCATGAACCCAATACTTGGGGTTGTCACTTTGGACCAAATACCATGGACCAAAACCATGATTTCCAACATGTATGCGCCTTTACTCTTATTAACTCACGTGTATACGCATACGCTCCTTCTGCTTCGCTAACCCGCATATATACGCTCTTTCTTCACGGTCAACCTGCGTATATCTTTCTATTTACCTGCTGCATTATGATCTGTCCTGTAAGTGAGTTTCCATCACCTGTATCATTCCTCTGAGTGAGTTACCATCAAGGACAACACCTGAATCATAATGCCAGCAATCTCCCCCTTTGGACTTGATGGCAACCACCACACCAAGTCACTCTCCCCCTTTGACATCAAGGGCAAAGGGTGGACCAAGATATTTTCTTCCTTGGTATACCTTCTGCTGTCCATACTCCCCTTGAGTACCTGCTGAAATCTCTGAATGAACTCCCCCTTTGTATATGCCAAGATGTATCAATCCATCCATGCTCCCCCTGAGCAAATGAAAGATTTAGGACCTGCACTTCATTCAAAATCATGACTATCATTCATCATATATGATCTGCACCATACGTATCAGCATCTAAAACTGCAATACCATAACTTTGATCAACCAACAGGATATATCATTTAGCTACATAAGCATCATCACCAACTTCTAAACATATGCCAACAATGCATTGTTTGAAGTATATGCTCCCCCTGAGCCAGTGCCAACCATATCTTATCATGACCGAACCTTTCCCTGAGTCCGTTCTGCTGCCCTTTCTCCCGATCTCCATATACACGACTCGGCAGCCTGTAACTCGCTTATATACACGACTTATCTTCATTATATCAGCGTATGCAAGATGGAATACTGAATTTCTTCACTTTCAGTATCCCCTGTGTCTGTTATGTCAGCTAGTTGAGTTATGGCACACCTTTCTGTCTCTAATTCTGTCTTTTGAAACTGTGATGATGTATGGTCCTTTTGTTTTGAACTTTGAAATTTTCTCTTGCATTCCATTGCTTTATGTCCAAGTTTGTTGCATGAATAACATCTTACATATTTCATGTTCCTTCTGTTGCAATCAATTACTTTGTGTCCATATTCATTGCAGGCAAAGCAATATCCTCTGAAGTAGCTAGGATGTGATGATCTTTTGTGATGATCTTGAACCATTCTACTTCTACATTTGGTTGCAACATGTCCAAGGTTATGACATACATAGCATTCAACGTTATTCCGTGGAGGAGTAAAAGTCTCGTTCCTTGATTGTTGATGGGGATGACTTCTCAACTCCTTGTTGATCATTTTAGATTTCTCTTTGGAGTTCCTTGCCTCACCTTGTGAACTGGATTCACCTTCAACAGATTCATGAAAGCCAAGACCAGTCTTGAT
>APFE031201044.1:211388-235482 GCA_000404065.3 Pinus taeda | reverse complement strand
CACCTTCACAGTGGGGGTATGTTGAGCCTCAACCTTGCACCTTCCTACACACCCTCTTAACCCTCATACTCCATTCACTTCACTCATCTAGTGGTTGAATCATTGCATTATAGTTTAAAAAGGATTGTTGACATGGTTTTCTAACTATACTGATGTCTGTTGTTTGGTTTAGTCTTTTGTTCATGCAGCTGCGGAAACTTGTCAATTTCCGCAGCTAGGACAGGTTTCCGCAGCCCGCACAGGTTTCCGCAGCCATTTTGTTAAAGGTTTTTCTCCAGGTGTCTTCTGAAGGAACGGGCCATATGGGCAAGCTCCATATGGCATGTACATGGATCGTGTCCCTTTGAACCGGCAAAATCATCATTTTGAAGCCGCGGTCAACCTAAGTCAAAGACGTGGCCAACCGAAGAGTCCAGCGGTGGCACGTTACTGTTACAGGCACGTGAATGAAACGTGGCCTAGTTCCCAGCTCACGGAGGCTCCAGCGCATCTAAGGATTGTTTTTGAACAACAAATCTAACAGCCCACCACTTCAGGATTTAAGAAGCATAACGACAATTAACTAGATCTCGGCTCATGAGATCTACGTGTCCATGGCACGCAGTTAATAGCCTAAGTTGTTGATTAATTAGTTGTAGGAATTTTACATTATAAATAACGCATTTCCAAATGTTGTAAAGAGACTTTGGCTGCAGAGAATTTCTGAGCTATTATGTAATTTCCGCACGTTGTTGGTTATACCACCCCACTGTTTTACATGTTACTGATTTGAATACATGAGTAGACTATTCTGAAGATAGTTTTGTGATCATTTGATTGGCTGAAGTGGTAGAGGGCCCATGCATACTAAAGCCCTGTAAAGTATTTGTTTAAGTTTCTTTATGCTTTTATTTTGTCATTAGTTTGTACATAAGATGTTATGCTTTATGATTTTTGCTGTTTATATCTTTGTCTTTATAAACTGATCAGTGTTTTTTGCAGGTCCTTTTAGGCAGCCCGGGCAATCTTTTATTTGCTTTAATAACTCTTGGCATATGTGATCATCTTGTCATGTCTGCTAACCTTTATTTTCTGCAATTTACATTCAGCATTGTCCTTTTCAAATCGTTATTTGTTTATTTCTTTTTCTGCTAAATTAGGTGTCATACTAAATAATTTTATGATTTCTTTCTGTGGTCAATGACTATATCAGCAGGAGATCAGAAGATCACTAACGGTGGTGTGATTTAAGTGTCATATTACTTACTCATATTTGTTTCCATAAAGTAGATTGAGATCTATAGTAAAGAACTAAAGGAGTCTAAGTAGTGTGATTAATTTCTTTTTATATTTAGTTATCATATTGCTTGTTATGTTCATAATTACTTCCCCATGGTAGATTGAGCTAAGGGGTAAAGGATTTGAAGAATCCAAGTAGTATGATTAGTTGATAACAGGCTAGCCGTAGCCTGCAAACCAGGATCTTCGATAACCATAAAGATTAAAATTCTATTCTCAACATACAATCAAATTTCAACCACAATCAAACCTCGGCAAACACACACCTCTGCCATTACCAGCACCATAATTCACATAAGTACGCACAGCACCATAGTATTTCTCTAACAATACAAACAACTGATATATAATGCCTGTACCTCAGCTTAAACACGCCTTCCCGCCACCATGCAAACTGGGAAAAAATATTAGAACGCACGCGCTCCTCTGCCCAAAATTAAACACAGGTTAATTATATATATATATATAAATGCAACCCAGGCAGCGTATTATGAACCCCGGCCACGCTCATGTGAATACACACAAAATATATGGAAGTGTCCGCATAATTCTCAACATGCAACAGGAATACGCTCTCTTTCGGTCCAACAATGGTGTGGTCTATTCCAAGACCAACCTACACTATAACAACCTATTCATCAATCAAGCAATTCGATGTGGAAACATACACTGGCATACGAGACATCAATTCATCCTGTTCACGGCTTTATTCTCTGCATTCAGGTGTGCCTACAGGTATATACATATCACAGGTTTATATATGTGTAAATATGCGCTCAGCAATTATAATGGAATCTTTCCCACAGCTTCTCTCGCTGTACAAATCCTCATTTAAACATTTAAAAACTATTAATGGAAACCCGCTCCGGATAAGGAAATAGTTGAGAAGGAAAAAACGTCTTACAGCAGCTTCTCGGTACACTTATATAACCATTATTAAATCCGCGCACAGTCATAAGATTAACCCACTTATATAACAATTGATAAAATCCTCATATAAAACACGCAGGTTTACTAGCCCTCATTCGATTGGCCTCGGCGCTGTCAGATATTAAACGATGGCATATCTAGCGATTACAAAGTTAAATTTCATGCAAACAGTAAATACCAACTGAGATGAACAGACGTTCAAGCCTTTTCCATACACAGTAAATGAAATTATAAAATACATGCATTTTCACTAACAGAAATCCATGAAATTCTTACAAATACCGAGAGAGGAATTTTCATTAGTAATGCTTCTAGCACGCCTCCCCTCTCTCTCTGCTACCTGAGATGAGAGCTCGGACTCTTCATTAATTTATAATAATAAATGGATATGTACATAAAAGATAGATAAGGCTTTATCTCTTAGGAAAAGCAAGATTTTTCCTTTTCACACAATCACTTAAAGCTCGAAGCTTTTCTCCTAATTTTAATTGGGAAAAATCATAGTAATCCTATCCCAATCTTTTTTCTAATTATTCTCTCATATTTTCTTAGAAAAAGAATATTTACCACAAAATATCTAAAATTACCACACCCCCTCTTTATTCTATATTTACATATGAAAAACGGGCTTGATGCTCCTGCATCATTAGTTTCCTTCTGCAATTTATTTTCTTTAACAGTTAAATATCATATTGCTTGTTATGCTCATGATTACTTCCCTAAGGTAGATTGAGCCAAGGGGCATAGGATCTAGAAAGCTCAAGTAGTGTGAGTTTTTGCTTTCTTTTCATTTCCAGCAGCAAGGATACTGGGCCATTGCCATTAGTTCACTTTTTGATTGGTTTCATTTCAGTTATTGTAAAGCTTTCGTTTGAGCAATTTTCAAGCATAGAAATCATAACCATTCACACTCCACACACTTCACACTTCACTTTCATCACCACACAGTAAGAAAAGAATAAAATTCAAAAACAAACTAAAAAAGCTTAAAACGACAAAAACTTAAGAAAATGGTTATCTAAGTACATATAGTACACCTCACTTCGTCAGTCTACAAACCCCGGGTTGACAATATAAATAGCAATTTAGATCACGCTAAATTGACTAAACACTATGTATATAATGTGCCCGTCTCTTTCAATATGCCATGGTCTTGTGCAGGCACCCTATTCCCCATGTGTTGTTAATTCCTCCAAAATCACCACTCCTTTGCATGTCAACCAACAAATTTATTCAATTCGCTATTCTTGGATTGAGTCCATTATAAGAATTTTAAAGGCCAGACCTTGTTGATGTTTCACAAAGAAGTTATATGTGAATTGTGATTGTACCAAAACCTAATTCCACTATGTCAACATGTTCCCAATTAAGCCTCAAAATATTTCAAGCACATTCACGACCTCCCTCATGTGTCTACTGGATTGCAGCTTTGTCACCATCTTATCCACTGTGGCTTTTGAAAAATTATTAAGAAACCTGGTTTCAAGGAGAATGGAAAGCTTCAATGGGATTAATCACTGATAAGGGGGGAGACATTAAATCACATTGCAACTTTGTCACCATTTTCAATTTTGTCTTCCAAAAAAGACAAAGTCCTTTTTCATGGGAGAATAAAATACTTTATTTGGATTAATCACAAATCAAGGTAGCTTAAGCCACGCTTACATGAGCAAGGTGAGTTTGATTATGGCTATGGTAGAGAGGTTTGGGATGTCTCACCTCACAATGGAGGTGCTTTTGCTAGCCTCACGCCTAGGACAAATCTGGATTTATAATACCAACATGTTATTGGAGGATGGCATAGGTGTAGAGGCTCTTCAATGTTTTGCCCAATGCTTATGTTGGGTTTAGCTACCTAACAACCACTCTAGTCTACAAGTTCTGTCTAACTAATTCTGGCAATCATCACTGGAATCTGGCTATACAATTGTTCGTGAAATTGCAGGTTATCTTTTTGAATGCATAAATAGATTTAACTCCATGAAAAACCCCTAAAACATTGGAACTGTATGGATTCATCAGTTGAAAGCTACAATTCCAACATTTTCTAACTAGATTTAGGAAAAATTTGTTAATAAATATGATCAAATATGGTCTAAAACATTGAATGTTTATACTACATCATGATCTCAAAACTAATGGTGTTTTCTGTAACTTAGGTGGTTTTAGATGTTTTAGGGATAGAACAATCTCACAACTATGAATTAGTGTCTTCTACTTTATATTTAACTCAGTTTTTTCAAGTTGAGGTGCATGACACACATTGGAAATTGTGGTATAGTTAAAAATCCAGGATATCCAAAACAAAGAGGAAAGAACCAGAATTGATTTGGCAATTCCATGCCAAATCAGTTTCGCAGCAGCAGAAAAAGGTTTCCAACTCATCTAAAGTTTAATCGAAGTCTACAAAAAAGAAGAAATAACAGAATGAAATCATGTTTCATATGATGCTTTGTCAATTTTGCTTAATGCCTAAAGAAGCGTAAGCAAATTCCCCCTCTTTGCATGCATGAGAAGGAAGAGCAGAAAATTTTGAATTTATAAAGAAAATGCATTCTTGTTTAGATATTAAGATGGACAAGATTATGAGGATCCCCTATCCCCCAATTGTGATAGAAAAGTTGTTGCAAATGTTGTTGATGAAGTTCAACCCTTAAAAAGTGTAGTGTGAAGGAACTGTTCATGTAGAGTGGCTGAATAAGTTTCTTGTGATGTTATATGACAAATTCCATTTTTGTCACACATAAGGCATATACATGAATCATGCTTTGCTTAGACAATGCTCTGTTAGTCTAGCGTTATGTGGTTTTTGGTGTATGGACAGTCGATAAGGATAAATATTTTTAGAGTTTGCATATGGCATTCAAAAACTAGAGAAGCCTACTTCAGTATCATTTATTTTAAAACTCAAAGATGTATTTGGGTCCTATTATGAGCATTTCATCTATATAAAAACTTATTTTGATCAACAAAATACAGAATATTTACTAGCATTGGAATGCTAAAGTATAAATAAGGACGATTGTGTTGAATTTATACCCAAAGATGACATAATATTTTCTATTTCATTCAAGAGTTTTAGATTAACACTAAAACAACTTCACACATACCCTAGAGGTCAATTAAGAAAAATATAGTTTATTGGACTAAAAGAAACTTAATATTATATTATAGGCTAAAAAGGGCAGTAATATAAGATAATTGAAAAGGGAGATTAGTCATGCATATTTTTTATAAGCTTGACAAAAGTAGATATACAAGGACATGTTATCAATAAATATATCAAAAAAGTTTTCACAAAAATATCCAACTCTTTGTTGCAAGCAATTCCAATAAAATGGTGATTTCTAGATGTGTTTTTTGTAGAATAGTTGCCAATATTATTGAAAGTGTTGCAGTGTAAATGAACACAAATATGCACCAATTTATATCCATTGAGACCACTATATTTTCAGTTCTTGTATTCCTCTGACTAAAATGTATCTCTAGAAAGACAACAAAATGATATTAATTCAAGATTTTACAATCTCACATGATAAAACCATGTTGTGGATACCCGTAGAAGTTATAATCATTCAAGTGATCGCTTGCTCATCAAAGTAACAAACCTGATATTATAGGCTTAAAAGGACAGTACCATAAAGTAAATGAAAAGGAGATTAGTCATGCAATATTTTCTTTAGGAGTAGTCTAACAAGGTGGAGGAATTCCCCAGTTTCCGTCACCACATATGATAAAAAGTGGGTTAGAGCCAAATGTATTTGTAGAAAACAATCTCATCAACATGTATACTAAATGTGGAAGTGTCAATGATGTGCACCAAGTGTTTGACAAAATGTATGAGCGGAATGTTATTTCATGGAATACCATGATTACAGGATATGTTAAACAGGGTGCAATTGAGTTTGCTTGCAAAATGTTTGATGAAATGCCTGAGCAGGACTTGGTTTCTTGGAATTCAATCATTGCAGGATATGCAAACATTGGGGACAGGGAGAAGGCACTTGGTTATTTTGTCTGAATGTTGAGGTCAGGGATGAGGCCAGACCGGATCACTTTCACTGGTGCTCTTGGTGTTTCTGTTGGTATTGAATATTTCATTGCCTTTTCTTTGTTCTAGCACATCTCTTTTTCCATGGGTAGTGGAATGTGAGCATAATGATTTCCTGCTATAAATTTCACATATATTATGCTAGTACCGAGAATCTTTGAGGACAGACTACTAGTAGAGTTGTGATGTAAACATACATTGTTGAAAACCCTTTCATTCAAGTCTAGTCCTGCTTAGCACATGGTCGCCCTAAAAAAACATGGCCAACATTCATTACATTGCATCTGTTCATGTTGTCAAAGAAGTCTTTCCTTTCAGGAACGCCATGTTCAAAGTGAATGAGGCAAGAAGTAGCATCTTAAAGAAAAGGCTTGCATCCCAAAAAATTTTGCATCCTTTTGCACTATTTATTTTTGTCATTATTGAGTGATTGATATTTTAGACCTCAAAAAAAGCATAAAAGAGGCTTTATATTTATATATATGTTGGATAACTTGCTAAGATTGAAAGTTCAATTCTAATGTCCTTGCATATTGTTTGACCAGATCAGTTCAAAATGGGAAAGTGAAGCAAATGGCAATATATCATGGATCTTGAGGTGCAAGACCTCAAAGGCAAAATGATGTTCTCTAGTAAAGACTTGGTTTGGAGGGAAATAAATAGAAAAAACAATAGTATTGATCGAGTTTCCGTAATCTCATTACGACGAGTTGCTGACTTTATCAAAGGAGAGGAAGAAAATCCTATTTCTCCATGTAAATTCATATGAAAAACAAAAAAAGAACCAAGAGAAAGAGTTATCGCTGCATTGCAATATAAGATGTGCGTATTTAAAATATGTATTGTTTAGATCTCTTGAAACGACGGTTATCTTTCTTTGTATGTACTAACAATTTAAATTTTTGGTGTAGTTATCATTGTTCATTTGGCCCAGAGGACAAAAGAGGAAATCTTCCAGCTAAACGAAGGACCTCATTTGTGCAGAAGAGGGGTTGTCAATGCCATTTTATTGTGAAAGTTATGCATGAAATTCTTGATAGAGAAATATTAACTTTCAATATGTATGAACATGAAGATGGGGAAGGTTGGGCTTTTCATGGTCAATGTGGCACTTCAGGTGAGACCAAGACCTTGCATAGGCTAAAGCTTTCAAGGGACGTTGTTGCATATGTAGAGAGTTGTTTCTTTTTTGGAGTGCCTGTTGATGTAGTGTATAGAATCCACATTAAGAGACATGTTGACATCGATGTGGCAGCTCGAGATAGAGATTTCTTCTTATGCAGGAAAGATATTGTAAACATCTATAATAGGTTGGTGAAGGGAAATTATCAACTTCACAAAAAGGATGAAATGAGTGTAAACCTTTGGTATCAAAAGCGTCGAGAAGATTTTTTCTTTTACCAAATGCCCAATGGTGTAAGGTCCCTTGTATAATAGGGATTCAAACAAAGTGGATGTTGGAGAAAATGTTCAAGCTATCGCACAATAGCTTAATAGCCATGGATTCAATATTCAACACAAATAAATACGGGGTAAGTCAGATGCCAATGATTGATTGAATATATTTATTTAAGTTGTATGCATTCAGGATGATTAGTAACTTGTATTTGACTTTATGTAATGTTGAAAATGACAGTATAATTTGTATACACTCGTGGCATTTGATGAACAACAAAGTGGGTTGCCCGTTGCATGGGTCGTGGCATCATGAAACACATTAAATGATATTGCAATATGGCTCGAGCAGCTCATGCGCAAGTGTTTCCAAGACCATCCTGATTGGAAAGTCAATGCTTTCATGGTTGATGATGCACTGGCTGAAATCAGTGCCTTGAGGTAACTTTAACATTGTCATGATATAACCAAACTTGCATTTTTTCTAAAAATACCACACTAAAATGCATTGAATATGGCAGGAGGATCGCAGGTTGTGATGTGATCTTATGCGTTTGGCATGTACGGAGGGCTTGGTTGAAAAATGTCAATCGGTTGGCCACTAGTTCCATAAAAGCCAATGAGATGTTCAGTGAGTTAGGTTTCATCATGAAATACAATCTCACTTATGAAGTGGAAGATGCAATCAATCATTTTTTAATCAAATTTGCAGATGAAGAGAAGTTCTTAGACTGTTTCAACAAGAATTGGGTCACTGAAGATAAGATTCATAAGTAAACATGTTTTTCATATTATATGCATGTTTTTCTTCTATAAAGGTGATATAGTGAGACTAACATCGTTCTATTTTCAATTAGGTATGTGGGTGAAAGGTTGTCAGGAGTTTCCTCATGCAAATCAAGAGATCAATAATGTTGTTGAGTCATACCATTGCTACCTAAAAACAACATTTCTATCTGATAGAAGGAAAAAATGTGCTTGGAGGATGGATTGGTTATTGCATATGCTCCTAACAACAGTTGAACCTTGTTATCGGTTCAAGGAAATCTTAAAAGAAGAAGGATTTCTAAACAACTACAAGAGAGAAAAGTAGCTAGAATCATCAGTGGAACGAGCAAGAAAATTATGGATATTGATTGTTGTCCTCATGAGAGCATAACCCGTGCTTATTGGGTGAGAAGTCAAATAGATCGAGGTAAAAAATACCTTCTTACCTGGTATCGTACAGATTTTATAATGTTTGAATGTCCATGGTCTATCAATGGAAACATTTGAAAGTATGCTATAAAGGTTAATTGGTTGTATTTCCACTCGGATAATTCAAATCCATTGCTTCATCAACATGTAGAACATATCATATGCAATGACCCACCTGAGATCAATATAGAACCTCAAAACCATGATGTAGATGTAGATGCTACTCTTATGGCCACAAATATTGTTGATGCAGATGTCGAGGCACTTCATTTGGCAAGGGAGGAGTCGTTTAGCTATACACATCTCATTTTAGATAACCCTCCTACTACTTCGACGACAATCCAGTTGACTGGTATGCTTAAAAAAATGTTGGATGAAGCCAATAATTTGCACGTTACTGATTTTGACTTCACACCTGGATTGGGTTCTCTTGATTCATATTTGAAGAGGAAGAAGAGTTTCCTTAGCCCCACAAAGAAAAGAAGAAGCAGCAGAAAAAACAATCGTTTGGAAATTGATTTAAATGTTGATCCATCATAATATGAACTATTTGAGTTTTGATACCTCAATAAGCAAGGATGTCATCGATCAAATAATGTTCTGTCTATGGTTCCAAGTTATTTTCATGTATTGAATAGAGTCATGGTTTTATATTTAAATATTTAATCATCATCATTCTTTAACATGTGGTATGTTTATTTTTATAGCAATGCAACAATCCTCATCCATGGCGATAACCCAAGACCAAAGGGAGATGCAAGACCATCCAACCATACCTGCCATGCCAGGTACATTTGACACTCTTTCATTGTGTGTGCACATATACCTAGATGCTCTAGAAAATTTCTTTGCGATAACATTTGACACTTTTCTAGGTAACTATAGAATAAGTGGAGAAGCATCATCTTCTACCATGACTTATCATCTATGGAAGGACTTCAACTCTAGTGGGAATCAATGAAGTATGCACAAAGAATAGATAAGCTAGGTTTTCATGGCCTCGTCAGGTGGGTTTCCCTTTTTCATATGATAAGTATATTTATGTTTTCCTATTGTTATGTTGTTATGAAAATACCTTTTTCATAATCTGTTCATGGTCACTGAAAAATTAGGATTTCCAAATGTGATCATTGTCAGTGCTTATGTTTCTTCCCATGTATTTCTCACTAAAACAAAGTTTAGTCCTCAACACCTTTCCCCCAATAAGGTGTTAATTGTATTTCCTATGCCAAAGTCATGGGATTTACATGCCTTTTTATGCTTGTTCATGGTTGAGGAGAAGGACCATCATATGGGTTCGTTGCCCATGCTGTTATTTTTTCCCTATCCATCATGTTGGTTGTCAAATAGAATCTCTTTACTTATTTATGTCCATACAACATGTTTGATTTTTATACTTAAACATGTAGTTACTATGTTCTCGTACCTTTTTTTTCCCCTGGGAAAATTCGTAATTCTATTAATAATAACAAAATTACATTTTGTAGATGCAAAAGTGCATATGTGATAAGCAACACAAAAGTTCGCAGTCAAAAACAGAAAAAACCAGAAATATAGTACAAATGGGGAGGAAATTATGTTTTCCTCCCCTTTTTCTTCTCAACCTTTCGCCACTCCCCCAGAGTCTATGAGGATGAAAAAAGTACGAGAGAAGATTCCTCCATAATGCAAGGATTATCCTTGTCTGTATCAAAGTGATCTGGAGAATGTTGTCTTTTAGCTCCGCTAGTGTCCTCTAAATCTGGTATCTTCTCCGGCAGAGAGTCCATCAATTCCTGTGCTACAATTTTTCCGGATTCTAGGGACTTGTGTATCTGATTGTTAGCTACAGGGATGGATGTCGTGGCATCTTCCTCAATAGGATCATCATCATGTTCAGGTGGAGGGTTTACTGCCTCCTCGTCCTCTGTTTCCTCTTCTGGATTCACTGTGCATTGCCAGCATATTGGTTTATGTGCTTGTTTCTTGTTTCTTTTGTTTTCTCTTTTGATTAGTGGACAGTTATTACGGAGGTGTCTTGTTTTTTGATAGCCTTGACACCTGTAGGCCGTGTTTTCATAATCTAGTGGTTGTTTCCATTGAGTCTTGTTATGGATCAGAATTATGCTGTCAAGTAGCCCTTGACTAAGATCAACCTTCACATAGATTCTAGCAAATGTATGTATGCACCTTGCAATTCTTTCCACGTCTTGCTTGATGTATTTACCTATTGCATTCCCCATTACTTCAAAAACTTTGGGAAGCCAGAAGTGTAATGGGAGGTTGTGTAGCCTGACCCATACCAGCATTTCGGAAACCACCATAGAGGAGGGGTCAAATATCGGGAACCAGGGGGTCATGAAGAGTCCTGCATTGCCCCAGAACCATGGCCCCTCATGGAGGACATATTCTTTTTCCTTGACCATGTCGAATTTGATAATAAAGAACCCCTTGGAGCACAAATGGATGTCACAGTTTGTTTTCCATGTGGAGAAGATCCATTGTCTTAATGCACCTATTTTAGGCCAAAATCCATTGAATCTGCATATGACAGCCATGGAAGGGAAATCAGTATGAAAATTGTTTACCTTAGGCAAATCGATTGTACGTACTGGAATTTGTGATCTTTGCTCCACAACATAGGGTCCAGGTAGATCTTGTGTTGGTGTTGGCTTGTTGGTGGCTTCCCCGTTCCCTTTGACGGCATCCTTGAAAGAACCTATGCCCTTTAAACAAGATCCAAAGCTTCCACCTCTCATCCTCATGCTTAGTATGATGGTTGAGTCTCGGACAATGCTATAGCGTTGCACTGTAAATTTATCCTATAGAATTTTTCCTACATATACCAAGCTTAGTAGGTTTGTTGAGATGCCTAAATCTTCTTGTATTTCATCCTTTATATATTTTATCAGCATCCCTATCTAGATTTGCTTGCAAATAGTATTCCCTCACAGGGTTCTAATGAAAATTTGTGTTCATTCCTGGTCGGGGTCCTTGAGGGCTAGTTTTGTTTTTTTTGCCCTGAATCTTCTACTATTTGGGTCACCGATGCAATAAAGGGTGCAGGCTCACCAAGGTTATTTTTCCCTTGCTCATGTAAAATACCCACAAGTCCTGTGTGTATCAGGGGAACCCTGTCCATTGGAAAAATGGCATTTTTGATGGGGAGGGCCCGAGTCTTGTGTTTTTTCTCTACCTTGAAATCATGCTCCCACATCTATTCGAAGGTGTATGGGGTCGCATCGAAGTGCTTGTACCATGACTCTATGCTCCCACCCCTTCCTTGTTTGTCAACCTTTCCTTTAAAAATTTGCCTGAAAACCGCGATTCGGTCTTCCTTCCCCAAAAAGGTTCTCGAAACAACGTCCAAATGAATATAAACCCCATCACAATGATGCACCAGAAGGAAAAAGTATTCGTATTTCTCCACAGCTAAGAGAAATCCCACCCGAGGAACCCTTAAAAATAAACTACAGCAAAGGAAAAAACATGGAGAGAGGATTACCCATGCAACAGTGGCCTCTCCATTTCGTTTGGCCTACAACGATAGATAAATAACATCCGCATCAATGGGCTCGGATCTTTAAGCATCAGAATGTATGCCATTCATGGTCTTTTTTCTGTCCACCAAGCAAGATGCTTCCGTATAATCGCGCTCCCCTGTTTCATGAGAAACCCTTGGAACAATATGCCATATTTCCAAAAGAGTCTCTGCCGGAGAAGTCATTCTATGGCCGTTAATACGGTTTTTTTTTTTGTATATCTTAGAGCCCAGAAGCCCCCGGCCGTCACAGTCTCCAGCAGTGGATTGAGCCCAAGCGTTGGGGCCGAACTGCAAAGAGTAGAGACACAAAAACCTAACGAGAGAGAGCGCCATATTTTTCCCCTCTCTCATACCTATGTTCATGGTTCGATGTTTATTAGATTTATAGATCTTTATATTTTACATCTTTATAAAGTTATGGTTAGATGGTCAAAGGCCAATGAGGTTTGAACCTTATCATTGTGTTTTTTGTAGTTGGAATTTTTATTCCCTCTAGTCAGAAATCTCGCTAGATTTTCATGACTTCATCAAGTTGATTTTTCCTTCATGGAATAGTATATGATAGTGTAGTAGATTGTTATGTGAACATGCCCTCTTCATGATTTGTTGATGTTCACTAAACGATGTTTTGTCCTTTTATGCTTGTGATAAATTGTTAACTGTCCTATTGCCCAAATCAACGTCGGTTGTTATCTTTTAGTTGTGTGTTCGGTGAAAGTGTTTATTTTGATCTTGTGTGCTCGTGTATATATGTGTGTTGATGTTCCTGGTCACATATAGTTTATGGTCTGCTAGGATAATGATGGTGTTGATTAATTTCCAAAATTTTAACGTGGATGCTCTTTTTTTCAGGTTGTTCTACAATTCTACGTCCAACCAGGATTGTCCATGCATTGAACCTCAATGTGGAAGACATAAGTTCTCAGCCAAGCACACAATGTGATCTTTTTCCAAGCATGCAATTCTCATCCAAGCACACAATGTGGTCTTTTTCCAACACACAATGTCTATCTATACAAATATTTTTTGTTGTAAAACATATCATGGAAGTGATGGTCATGGTTGAAGGCTTGTATTTTATCTAGTCCATGGTTTTCGAACTTCCAGTTGTACAGAAAGTGATAACGTTGTGATAGATTAATTTACCTTTTGTATAAGCATCATTACATGAAATGATGTTCTGGAAGCATGAGGGAAGTATTATTCAATATTGTGGCAATTTCCACGGTCTTAAGGAAACAATTCTAGCATTTTGTAATAAATTGAATATAATGAAATCCATTGCAGTGAATTTCTTGCTAGCAATCTGTTATATTTCCAAAATTTTGATGTTCGGCTCCACTCCATTTTGGTATCTTCCTTTTTATGTCAGTAAAGCAGATCTGTTGCAATCACTGTATTTACCATTCCAATGGTAACCCCTTTAAATTATTAATTAACCAATTTAAGATAATAATTAAGATCCTTGCAAGTGTCCACTCTATTCCATCTATATTCCTCGAACATGCCAATAAAAACACTGATTCATTCTTTGAAATCTTCTCCCCTCACCATATTTCTGTTGTTGATCAAATGGCTATGTGATGCATAGAGTAATGACAGTATTCCTATACCCACCTGCCCCTGATAGTTGAAATGGCTTGGGCATTTTCTAGGAACTACAAAATCCCATGTTACATTACACTTTATAAATGTTCCAAGAATTTTTGTCCTTGCATGTTTCCCTTAACAGAATTTATAAAATTTGATAGCATTTAAAAATATCGATGGGGTTCAATTATTTGAAACAGAGTTTTAGGTTCTCGAATTCCACAAAAGGTATATTTAATGAGCTTTTTTCATCATTTTTTTTATATTCTGGAGTTCCCAAAAATGTGACATTTATGTTGGATTCATTTTGAATCCAAATGAATACATCTTCCCCAAAATAATGAGTCCCGAGGAAATCATAAACATCTCTGCATTGTCATGAATTTGACATGGCTTAGGCCCAGAAATGGCATTGGTTCTAATAGAATTTATAAACTTTGCCATGCCCACAGTGCACAAAAGACAAGTAGAATCCCCAAATATATGGATCCTATGATCTAATCACTTCCAAAATTGTAAAACTCTTAGATGCTTCATAAAAGCAGAGTCTAACTATTATATTCTTTTACCCTTTTATAGGCATATTTTACAAAAAAAAATTGATGGAGAAAATGATAACAGTATTTAATTATTCATGTCCATTTTCAAGACTCAAAACTAAAACTACATGCCTAGATTCTCCATGAAATTTGCCCAGAACATCCATGAAATGGCCAGCAAGTCCCCAAGTCACTGATGAAGTTCTCAGCAATTTGTGTACATTTACTAGGGTTCCCCAAGTGCCTGAAATGCTAGAACAATGGGTAACGGTTATTTTTTTAGGGGGGAGGATGGCGGGCAGGTCCTTGTTCAACATAATGATTAAGCTATTAATTCTTTCAATGGGTCCAGATGTCAACCAAAATTTGTTTAGAGATTCTGTAACAACTCTTGTTGCTCAAGAAGCTAACCATCAATGTTAGACCATTTGTAAACAAGGGGTATCTCAACCAGCCTATGAGGATGCTCTTCTAGAACCATGTCTTCATGGATCAGCTACAAAAGTAGCAATCAACTCAAAAATCGACCAAATTTAATGCTTTTTCACATGCATTGGTGTACACTAACTGCCAACCTTATATGGCTTCTTTTTCAATTTTAAGCAAGAATGGGGTGAATGTTAATATGCTTTGGATAGTCTCCTTGGAAAGAACAGAATTATTGTTCAATATAGGAGTAGATCTTATCAAAAGCACAATGAAATATTAAATTTTGAACAAGTGTCTGCAATAATATGAGCTGACAAGTTATTGCGTCGTTCTCGATACAAAGTCACTACTAGATTTGAAGGAATGAGTTATTCATGAGAAAACAACCTTATTTATATGCCACAAATGCTTTAATGATGGTTGGTTGGATTGTCTAAGGCATGTTCCTATTTGAGAAATGAATCCAGGTTGGTCATTGATATTTGTTATTTCTGATAATACAATATTGAGCAGCAATTTCTTGATCAAACCCACTTCTACAGGCATTCTGCAATAGAAAGATAGTGTAGATTTTTAATTCATGTTGCTTGGGAAAATGTGCAAATGTCTTCCAAGAACTACCCCATGGACTGCCACTAGTTTGAGTAAAGTTCTACCAACAGATGAAGTAACACAAGAAGATGAGATGTCCTACAACACCCATCACTACCATTGCTTCTGGGGCAAAGCAATTCAAGTTGGGGGGACTGTTACAAAAGTTGAGGGTGATCAGCTTCAGTGTTAGTTATTGGTTTTCATTACTCAAAAGACAAAAATATCAGTCTAATGATGGGAATCAATGAAAAAGGCAATCAAGAAATCTAACAAGCCTAATTAGCTTAATTATGCCAATCAGTATAGAGAAAAGTGGGAGTTTACAAAGATGGCTAGTTAGTCAGTGTCAATAGTCTAATTTTAAAAAATGGGAGTTTTCATTATGAGTAGCCTTTAGGCATTATAATGGCAGGATTTATGGGGAAAATGCTATTGCAAGTAGTCTGGAATTGACTATTTGGGCCAAGACCAGCGTCCATCCTGCCTTGGATTTACCCTGAGTTGGTGTCCACACCTCATTGGGATAGTTTCTAGTTGTATTGTTGAGGAGTTTTCACCATTTCAGTTCTGTTACTAAAAAAAGTGTGACTTTTCGTTATAAAGAGGCTTTTTGTCATTATAAAGGCAGGCTTTTCTGGAGTTGTTGCAATTAATCTGGAAGGCACTATTTATGCCAAGAACAGTGTTTATTGGTTCATACTGCCTTGGATTTTCCCTTAGTTGGCATCCACAACATCTCATGATAGTTTCAAATTGTATATACTGAGGATTTTTTAGCAATCAAATGTTGTTACTAGCCACCAGTGTTTTTTTCCTTCTATTATTAGTACTATAATCTGCTACTAAGTCCAATACTCTTTCTGGATATTTAAATTTTCCCTTTAAGAAGAAAGTGCCAAAAGTATCAGATTCCATATTTTGGAACACTATAGTTTTTCGGAAGTGTCAATATCATCAAAAATACCAAAACATGCACACTACTAAAATGGTTATCAATGGTTCAGTGTTTGATATGTATTATGTTTCTCTTTCCTTTTTCCATATTCCTTCCCCATTGGTTGGGTGACCTCTGAAATTTTGGTGGTGTAGTTCAAGACATTTAGGGAAGGAGGGACTCCTTCAACTAAGCAACTAGATAATTTCATTTAACAAAGTCAAAATAATTACACTTTTGTTTTTTACTGTAGATATTGCTGCATTGGTTTTGGGCTAGATGATATATAGTGCTGAGTATAGGTCTATGTTAGGATATGTCAATTTGGCCAATGTTATTCTGGAACTATTGATTGTTAGACTATAAGCGGGTTTGAAACTTATTATTTCAAAACATTGGCCAATTTAATCTATTGGAATACATGTGTCTCAAGCAAATCCTTCAACAAGAAGATACATTTATCTTGCTTGTAGGAAAGTAGTGTAATTTCATTTTGCTAATGTGATGAGTTCCTAACTAGGCTTCTTAAGTTGATCTCTTCCATATTTCTAAATCTTTGTTCTTTTAACATTGATAACATGCACATGTAAGCAGGTAAACAAAAAGACCTCTAATTTGTGTCTTGATTAATAAAATTTCTTTCAGGTAGATAAATCATTTCAAAAAACAGTCTCTCTTTGGGCAGATGTGTGAGAAATTCAGGATAAGTTGGTTGAACCTTCCCTCCTTTATAGGTTACCACTGAATACAGGTGAGAAATCTGACCTAGGTTGGATAACTGCAAGGGGCAATGTTCTTCGCATGGTTGTGATGGTAAATCATTTTGCCAATTGTGTGAGAAATTCAGGATAAGCTGATTTTTATGAGTGACCAAACTTGCCAATGAAGGCAGGGGAGGAATATGACCTAGGTTGGATCACTGTAAAAGAATGATGTTGTTAGCATTGTTGTGATGGTAAATCATTGTGTCATCGAAACAACATATATTCTATGCATTTAGCCTATTTACTGTTACACTACTTGGCTCAGTGCATTGCAAAACTTGCAATTGTTGTGCAACAGAATGTACTTATTCCTTGAGGGATCATGTTTCACCTGTGCTTCTTTTGATGTAGTTGGGTATGATAAATTTTTTTAATAAAGTAGATATCATTGACCTGGAGATTTCAAAAGAATCAATCTGTGTTTAGAGTCTAGAGTCATGCACTTCAAATTTTATCACCTTGTATCAAGTTTCAAATTTATTCAAAATTTCAATTGTAGAATGTTTGATACCTACAATACGTTGTGTCTCTGTAGTTATTTTTATCAACACTAATAGAGATTTATGCAAGTAGGTGTGCTTTCACATTAAATAACTACAAGGACTCTGCTCATTATACATAGGGCATGTGTTTGGATTGCATTCTTGTTGGTTTTGCTGGCCATTCTGGGTGCATGCTCAATTATCAACAAGTTTACCAGGGTAGCTAGAGAACTTTTTGGGATGCTCATTGCCATGTTGTTCGTGCAGCAGGCTATCCGGGTATAGTTTTGGGTACATTAGAAAATGATCATTTTGCATCATTCACTTTCCGTAGAAGCTTACATTAATGAGTTCCTATTATCAGTTCCCTTCCCACACTCTACAATTAAATTTCTTACAAAACTCAGATCCTGGTCTAGTCTCAAATTTGGTTGTATCTATCCATATTGATTAAGATATCATTTTTGGACTATTTTTTCTTATTCCATCATACAAAACCCCATAAATCTCATGAATTCATGTAAAGGTAAGGTAAAAATTGATCTGTTGTTAATATTGTTTTTCTGAGGAGAATCTATAAGTATACATTAAAAAAAAAGACAAAAAAGTAAGATGCAATTGTAAACGTTGTTAAAGAAGGGTATGATACTATGTCACCCTTTCTTAGATATTCTAGTTTTTATCTAAGAATCCCTTTGTAGAGGAAAAACTAGTGCAAGATTTGGAGGAAGTCGAGTGGTCACATGGGAGATTTAGCATAGTAGACCATCATGATGGATGTGATTTCTTAGAGAAATATTGACATTTCCTTACTTATGACACACTAAGCATGAGCAAGATTTTCTTTGATTTAAAAAGACTAGGTCCTTACTATCATGATAAATCCACAAGCACAAGATCTGAAATACAGAGAAGTCAATCCAAAATAGAGTTGTGATCTAGGAAAACTATTGGGATGAAATCCAAGGTGGAGACGGGAAGAGTGATTGGGTGATTGAGAAATAATAGTGTTATTAAGAATAAATTCCTTATAAACATAGTAAACAAACTTTTCATCATTTATTAACAACCAACGAACAAATCACATAGCATATAATACCTCTCCAGAAACAAAGATCTGAGAAGGTGTTTGGAAGGATCAAACAACACCATAATGTATTAATGATAATCACAAAACCATGAACCAATTACTTTCTCAAAATACATTTGTCCATGTACATGGAATATATTACATTTGTCCATAAATTTGTCTCCCATACAAAAAACCGTAATCATTGCATGTTGCGGAAAACTAAAACGTTGACAGGTTCTTCTTTAGTGAAAGAACCATGCTGTGATAGACCCCAGAAAAATGATAACAACAACCCATTCGCACAATGGGGATCTATATTGATGGTGATCAATGATTTCTGTTGCAGTGGATGGTGATCCTATGTCATATTTGACATCTACATATGTGCTTAAAAATGCTCTGGACATTATATCAGTGGACATATTTTCAATATTTGCAGAGCGATTGATGGTAAAATGTTGAAATTAACAACTCCAATTTATTGCTTCCTTATGAAGAGGTTTTAAATTGTCCTTCCGAACTTGATAGATGCCTTTCATCTGATTACATATCAACTCCGAGTTGGTGAAGATTTCAATATCATTGACATCATGACGTTTTGCCTCTTTTATCCCTTCAACAAGAGCAATGTAATATGCCTCATTGTTTGTCTTCATTCCAGACACTTCTCTCTTTCCATGAAATAAATGATTTGTTGCCATATTGTAAAGGACAAATTTAACAACTGCTTGACCTGGATTTGGAAAGCAGGACACTTCAATGCATAAACGTCACTTTTGCACCACTTTTTACACTTCAAAAACCTAAAAAATAAGATAACAATAAATTCATGTTAAACAAGTAGACAATTATGTATTTCCTAATACTCAACATGTGTTTCAATCATATATAATTCAAAAAAACAGTTAATTTTTTTCACAAATTCAACGTAAGACGGACTGACGCAATCTATCATCATAGTTGCCAAATGGTGTTGCTAAAACTAAACAAATAAAAGGGTAGGTTTCTTGCCCTTATGTTACAGTCCAGCGTAGAATTTTCTTTAATGAGAAAATCTCCCCAAAGTAAGGATAAAATAGGCGGCTTTTAAAGACAATAGAAGGCTATTTCCAACTCTATACATATTATTTTCCATTACCTTTTCTTACTGTTTCTATAAAGTACAAAATCATCAACTCAAGCTTTCACTGTCTCATTTAGGAACACAATTTCATCTTATTAACTTCATATCCATTCCACTAGTGTGCTGCCATATATACATGAAACATGTGCAAATCTTTTAAAAAATGCCTTTTTTTTCGTTGATCCACAACAATATCATTTTGCATTCAAATCTAATCAAGACAGATCTCAAAATATATTGAACAATGGTGTCCTTGACTTCTATCTTAGAGGCGAGAAAAGGCTGAAAATGTTAGAGATGATGGCACATTCCTTACTGGTTATATTCTAGTAGATGGCTACCAAGTGAATTGTTCAGGTTTTGATATTAACGTTCAATACATGTAATGTTTTTATTTCCAATAGGTATTTCAGACTTGACAATCCAGTTTGTTTACAATGTGTTTTGAAACCTATTCCCACAAACATGACCTCGCCATTTAATTATTCTTTGTACCTTAGGGACTCCTCACCATGACCATTCTGGGCATACCCCAAAATCATGGGAGTCCACGACACCACATTCCTTTCTAGCATATTGTCAAACACTCTGTTTTCTTTCTCCATACTTCCACACTTGGCATACATGTCAAGAAGGGCACTCCCCACAAATATACAAGACTCAAATCTAGTTCTAACAATATGGGCATGTACCTACTTACCTCCTCTATCTTCAATACCAACACAAACACCAAGAGCACTAGTGAAACTGATCCGGTCCGACCTCATCCTTGCCCTTAGCGTTCAGACAAAATAACCAAGTGCCTTCTCCCCATCCCCAGTGTTTGTGTATCCTGCAATGATTGAATTCCAAGAAAACCATGTCCTGCTCAGGAATTTCGTCAAACATTTGGCAAGCAAACTCAGTTGCACCCTGTTTATTACAGAAGTAAATTCAAAATTCATGGAAGCATCAATAAAAGAAATAGAGGAAATCACGTATATAGATCTAGAGGATAATATGGAGAATTTAGTACCAGAATTTGAAGAGATCCGTGAGAATAATGAAACCCCAGCTCCTAAGTTTGTTGAACAAGAAGAGTCATCAAAATTGAATCAAGTAAAAGGAAAGGCTCATAAGACCTAAATTACAAATTAAGACATAGAAGAAGACAATTAAAAAAACAATAATGAAATTGACAAGAGCAGAAGGCATGACTCTAAAACAAACAAAACATAACACTGCCATTAGAAATGTTATTGACAAGAAAGGTATTAAAAGTAAAAAAATTATGGGATTAAAATATTTAAAAAATAAAATAAAATAAATACATAAGGGTAACAAGAAGCATGAAAAAACAGGGTAATGAGAATAACCTTGTTTCACCTAAAATAATGGAAAACTTAGAAGCAAGAAAGCCTTAATTGTCACCAACAAAGCTGGGATGAGGTAAAATTCAACAATAGGTCTATGAATAAATCAATTCTGTGGAACAAGAGGCACATAATGAAAAGGTACAAGATTATTCTCATATTCCTTAACATTATTTTGAGTACTGGTGACTTTCCTTTAGACATTCCTATGGAAAAGGATATCATCAAAGCATCAAAATAAGAGGTAACAGAACTAGAAGTTTTAGAGAGACATATCAAAAGAGAGAATGAAATGCTCAAAGAGAAAAACCATAAGATTCTCAAAAGGATGTATCACTGGTAGCATAAAAATTCCAAACTCAAGAAATATAGGAGGGAACTACACTTAAAGATCAAAATTATGAACAAAAATATACTAGTGAGGAAGCCTAGATGGTTTGTTGCCATGAAAAATAAGGGCACCCAAAACAACCTAGACATTGTCATCTAACCATTTGAAACCATACTCTAAATCAGGAAGTTGACAAAAAAAATGCAATTTGACATGCACTAAATTAAGTATGGGGAATGATGGGCCCATAATTAGTAACATTTTGTTATTTTTCTACATTAGTCTGATCTCTTTTACCTTGTAGAAACCCTCATAATCATCTTTCCTACATCATTTTGTCATATTCCACATGAAATTTCCATATGAACTAAAGAAGGTTCTACAAAGGTAATAATCCTGTTATTCTACATTTTATATGTTTTTCTTTGTAAAATTAGGCTAATATGCAAGTATTGTAGAAATTGACAATTTATGTAGCTCATCTATTAATCTATAGTAAAATCCAAGGTTAGTAAAGCTTTTGAAGTAGTGAAGTTGAATGAAGCACATGGACATGTAGAAAAAGACTCCAATAAGGTGATCCATCCATCTGGGGCATCAAAGAAGCAATTGAGTCATCACGGTGGTGCAATCAAATCTTAGGTCAACCCATCACATGGCACAAAGCGCGAAGATAGATTACACTAAGATGATTATGTGGTAGAGCAATCAACATCAAGTGATAAGATATCTTTATGTATCAAACATTTTAAGGAATAACACAATGATGGATTGAGTGTTCATATGCATTAATAGTGAGATACAAGCGAAGCAATGGGATTAAATTTGAAAAATATCAAATGGATACTTACTCATCATCCTCATTCTGATTTGTAGCATTTTTATTCTGATTTTGTTATTTTCAAAAACGATAGAAATTGACCTCACTTGGCATGGTGAAGGACAACTCTTTTACTTACATTATGCGCATTCAAGCATAATTTATATAAGTTGAAGTAGAGTTGTTTCATTTCTTAAAGTTCATGCATTCACTTGGAGGTCCCCCTTGTGGATGTACGACCTGTTTGTAACACATACTATGTTTCTGCCATTTTTAATTTGAAACTTCATGATCTATTTTTTAACTTGTTTTTCTTCAACACTGAGTTAGATACTATGTTTTAGGTTACTAGTTATTAATTCATTTTTGCATATTATAATCAAGCATTTGAGAAAAACCCAAAAGGTTTACATTTTTAGCATTTTAATTTGTGCATCAAAGGATTTCCTTTCCCCCCTGTTCCTGATATTTTTCTAATTATTTGAATGTATAAAGTTATTAAAACCATTTGTGGAAGGTTCATTTTCCCCCTGTTCCTGGATCTCTACCTAGGATTGAATGGGATAAGCCTGAGTGTTAGGTTACTCTATCTGTGGATCATGTTTTTCTATGTTCAAGCCTAGTAAGGAGAAAAATTCCCTTCTCCTAGCCTTGTCTAATATTTTGATATAAATTTTGTGCTGCTGAAGTTCAAGGCTTAAATCTAACTCATGCTTATCTAGGGTGTTTTTCAAAGAAACTCATGCTTATTAGGTAGTTGTATTCTCATGATTACTGCCTGGGAACTGAATGATCGCCTTGAGCGGTTGTAGCTATTCGGTTTCAGTCCCCCGTCAAATTAAATCCTTGGATTATGCGGAGGAAAACAATTTATGTCGTAAATTACGGTACCTTAAATAAATTAGACAAACACTATAATGTACTATGTTTTGGGAAGTGAACCAGATGAATACAAGTGGCCTGGGATGATGCTGCAACAGGCGGTAATCCACCATTCAACATCACGGAAAGAAAAAAAAATCCTATCGCACGTTAAAATCCAATAAACCATAATCCTCAACATAACGCTAAATCGTTGTACACTAACTTTTTTTTCTTATATGCTTAGATTGCAAATCTTATGACTTAAAGCAAATCAAAGCAAATAATATTCGACTACAATGTTCTTCTTCGAGATTGATTCCTGCCATGTAGCGAAAGCCCAAAGTTTTGTGCATGGTAGGCTTCAAGGTAGTCGAAGGTTCCTTTCCCCCTGTTCCTGGATCTCTACCTAGGATTGAATGGGATAAGCCTGAGTGTTCGCTTACTCTATGTGTGGATCATGTTTTTATGTGTTCAAGTATAATAAGGAGAAAAATTCCCTTCTCTCAACCTTGTCTAAGATTTTGATATAAATTTTGAGCTGTTGAAGTTCAAGGCTTAAATCTAACTCATGCTTATCTAGGGTATTTTTCAAAGAAACGCATGCTTGTCAAGTAGTTGTATTTTTGAGAGATTCTTTAGCGTAAATCACATAAGAATTCATTTGTCGACGCGTTTCGAACCAACTAGTGTGGTTCATCGTCAGGACAAGTTGAAGAAACCGATCCAGCTTAGCATGTTAAATAGTCTGAGCAGAGTCTCCAACGGCTAAATTGACTAACGGCTAATTTTGATCTTAGGACCTAGGACAAATTATTATTTATTAATT
>APFE031201044.1:197624-210815 GCA_000404065.3 Pinus taeda | reverse complement strand
GGTTTAAAAATAGTTTATTTATCTATTTAAATATTTAATAATTATTAAAAATTATAATATTAGGTTAATTAGGATAAACTAATTTTAATGGTTAGATTAAAAAGAGAATTTATTCCCCGGATGCGGGTGATCACGTGGCGTGAGTGGCGTGCTGGGCGGGTGGCGAGTCACACGGGCAGATGTCAGCCCGGACAAGCCACCACATACCACCAGGTCAGGACAATTAATGTGCAGAGGAGCTCGACTGAGGTGAAAGACCGTTCGGCCTCGAGCGAATTGATGCGGACAGGGACATTCTGGGGGAAGGCAGCCAAGTTTCAGGCGCCATTCATTGCGCATCCAGGACAGAGGAACATGGAGCTCCATAAGAGCACTATTAACCCGCATAATGCGCAGAAACCTGAGCAATTCCGGAAGGCTACCAAGCACACTCTGGCCAGGTGCAGGATCGTAGCAGAGGTTCAGGTGAAAATATTCGGAATGTCTGGTGGGCGAAGAGGAGGTCCGAGGGGCAGAGGCGGTTCGCGGGGCTGTCTAGCAACATAGAGGACTGCTACCTCTCCCGCTTCATCTGTTGATATCCCTGGCAGTAGCTCGCATCAGCCCATCAGTCAGCAAATTGGAAGCGAAGAGCCCCTGGACTGTGGGCATTCGGAACATCCTGCAATCAGATATCGCATACCCTGCACTCTGGAGAACAACACGCTGATCGTGTCCGTTACAGTTGAGCACTGCAGTGACTTTCGCAGGCCACGGGAAGGGCAGACGATGCCCAGGGTGGATACGGAGGTGCCTAGGGTGGATTTTCGGCCACCTCCTCTTACAGAGGAAGCTGGACCTTCGACAATGCCGCCTGCCCAGGGAGGAACACAGCCAGCGAAGGTGGAAGCCAAGAAGGAACAACAGTTCGCGAAGGAAGATGAGCCGTATGAAACAGATGAGGAATAAAGATGCAGCTCATCCTCTCTCTGCCCTCTCGGCTCTCGGTTCATCCTCTGTCTTTCTCCATGTGTTTGTATATCAGAGGGTTTATGTGTCTTAGTAAGTCGATGTGTCACTGTGTCAGAGTGTCTATATGTCCCTGTGTCATGGTAAGTCAATGTGTCGAATGTGTCAATTGTCCAATGTGTTGGCTGAAATGCCTACAGTGTCGAATTTAGGTCAGTTTGGCAAGCAGGAAAGGAATGGTCATTTTGACAGAAAATCATGAGAAGTCTCCATGGAGATACAAGGCCTCGGCCTTCTGTAATTTGGATGTAAACTTTCGATTTTTGTAATATATTTAGCATAGTCTTACGCAGAAAAAAAAAAAAAAAAAAAAAAAAAGAGAAAAAAAAAAAATATATATATTATATATTATATATATTATTAATATATATTAATTTAAAATATTATATTATTATTGATATGTTATTATTATATTATAGTAGATATATTCCAATTTATCATAATAGGTCGGATTTTCATTTATTAATTAATAAAATTTATGGGTTATTTAAAGCAAGTTATATATATATTATATATATATATATATATATTATAATATAAATATATATTATATATAATTATAATTATAATTATAATTATAAAGTTAGGTTGCTGGCTAATAAGCAAAAACATCTTCTCGGTTCAGATCTTTGGGGACTCCCTGAATGTAATAAACTGGGTCAATGGGAAATATAGGTGTCAAAACTATATGCTGAGACCACTTCTGGATGAAATTCAAAGTTTAAAGCTCCATTTTAATTTCTTTTCCATTGAACATATATACAAGGACAGAAATGAAGAGGCAGACAGGTTTTCTAAAGAAGGTGTGCAGCTCGTTGTGGATTCGTGGATGATTACTGAACAAATGCACGATCAGATCCGTGTGTCGGATCTCCCTCCGCACTCTATATCTCTATCTTAAAATGCTCTGTTTTTACAGGTTGCTGGTTATTGTGTCGTTTCTTGTTTACTTCCATCTACGTCTCTATTTCCGTTTAAGCAAAAACTCGGATGATTACTATCTCCTGTTCTTTTGGATAGACATTACTGGAACAAACTTTTCAAACAGATCCGTGGGTCGTTTTTCCTATGTTAAAAGGAGGCCCATGTTTTAAATTTTTTGATATGGTTTTAACAAACTGTTTTGACACAGTTGCCTTAAGAAGGAAACGATACAGTGCTGGAAGTAAGCGTGAAAGTGCTTATTTCTTTTTGGTTGGACTTGACGATACAAGGGGAAGAATTTCTCTCTCCTTGAGGACTAATGATGGTCACAAAGCGCTCAGAGAAAGCTGGAATGTTAATTCATGTGCTTGTAACTTTTTTATTCCTTATAAAAAAGTTCGTATTTTTACTTGGAAAAAAAAAAAAAAATTATAAAGTTAGGATTAAACACTATATCAATAAATAAAATAATTTATAAATGGTATTTTAAAGGTAATTTACTTATTAAAGATTTAATTAAAATATTATTAAATACTATATAAAAATTAGGTTGTTAAATTAAGTAAAAGAAAAATAATATAATAAATAAAATTAAAAAAGAAATTAAATTAAAAATTAAAAATTAAAAAATAAAAAATAAAAATAAAAACAAATAAATAGAGATAAATAGCTAAAAACAAAAAAAAAAAGCTCAAAAACGAGGTGGGGGCAGAAAAACCGACTAAGAAGAGAGTGCTGGAATCCAGCACCTACTAATTTTCCAGCCATCATCTCTATTGAGATTGCTCGGCCTCTTCTTAATCTCAATAGCTTCCCTAAATTTATGATGATGGAACTGAGCAACTTTGGCAACAACCTTGGCCTCCTCAATACACACCTGATGCTTGGTCTTTTCCACATGCTCTGCTAAAGCCGAAGACTTGGATCTCCCATGTCTTAGGTCAGCCACATGTTCGCAGATCCTTTTATGGATGGAGCATCCAGGTTCCCCAATATAGGGGGTCACACATGAACAAGGGATCAAGTAGACACCCTTCATGTCCTTGGGGTTAACGGGATCTTTCATCGATCAGAGGGAATTGTGAATGGTGTTGAGGGGCCTAAAGGTTGAGGGAATATCATACCTTTTAAGGATCCGAGCAATCTTGTCCGTGGTTCCTTGGACATAGGGAAGATGGACACCTAGACGACGATCTTTAGGCTCTTTCCTACTTAACGCATTCTTAGAGGCTTTTCGGAAAGCCTTCTGACCTAGGCACCTACCATATCCATTCTCCACAAAGACATTAAGGAGATGGGATCTCTCCTTATCAAAGCTCTCACAATCAGAGATCCTAAGGGAACGAGTAGCGAGGGTGTTAAGAACACCCATCTTTTGAGCAGGGAAATGATGGGAATCGGCATGAAGATACTGCTCAGTATTCGTTTTCTTTCGGAACACCGAGTGGGATAGAAAGCCATCCTTATTCCGAGATATAAGAATATCCAGGAAAGGGAGGCAACCATTGACCTCTTTCTCCATGGTGAACTTAATGGCAGAGGATCGGCTGTTAAGGTGATTAAAGAATTGATCCAGCTCCTTAGGGCCATGGGGCCAGATGACATTAGTGTCATCCACATACCTTTTCCAAAGCTTAGGAAGAAGACGAGCTAAGGATAAAGCTTTGGCTTCGAAATCTTCCATAAAAAGATTCGCAACAATAGGGGAAAGAGGGGAAAGAGGTAGTTGTATTCTCATGCTTACTGCCTAGGAATTGAACGATCGCCCTAAGCGGCTGTAGCTATCCAATTTTAGTCCCCCGTCAAATTAAAACCTTGGATTATGCAAAGAAGGAAAACAAATTATGTCGTAAATTAGGGTTCCCTGAAAGCACAATTTGCCCCCGGCTTCTTTAATTTGTTGTGCATTTCCAGAAACACTACCATGGTGACCAAGCACTTCACATACATGATGTTTGTTTCGATATGCGTCATTCTAGTGTCCGCCCAGCTTGCGAAAGGTATCTATTTCACTGCTTGGGAATCGCAAGGTGAAACAGGTTACCCAGAAGGTGAGGACAGCCTAGGGTACAGGGGTTTTGAGCAAATACAGTGAATAAACAAGAGCGGTGGGAAGGGGAGAAGAGTTCATTAACATTTCATGGTATTTGATTTTAGTTTATCTAGTGAAAGATTGAAGAGCATTCAAAAATGAATTGGATGAATGAACCTACCTATGTATGTCGCCTGGTGATGGGGAGCTTGGTTAGTTGCCTATTTGTCGCCTAGGTGGTGAGCTACAGAGCGCGGGTTGGGGTTTTCCCTTAGAATCAATTGTTGAACTGGTGAGCTATAGAGCGCGGGTATGAAAATTTTGCGTCGAGTCGAATTGGTTAGGGGAGTTGCAGAGCCCACGGTTTGGGGAAAATTCAAATTGAAATGAGCATTAACTCTCTGTGGCAAGAATCTGGCGGAATCCAGGAATTCTGTCAGACAAGGTCATATCACGATTTAATGTGGAACGATGGTGAGTGGAACGATGGTGAATGGAACGATGGTGAATGGAACGGTGGCGGAGGGTGGCGGAGCTGGCGAAAGGTGGCAAAGGGCGAAGGAATTGTCGATGGCCGGATCTAGACGTTTTCCGAGCAGTGACAGAAACAGGGAAATTCCTCCACCTTGTTAGAATCTCATATTTTTATTATTAATATTTTTTTAAATGTTATATGTCAACTCCATATTAAACATTGAATGGATTATAGATCTCTTTCATATATTAAATTAGAAACACCTATAATTGAAATACGAATTTTCTCTCTATCTCTCTAAATATTTTAATTATAATGCATATAGAAATATGTTATTTATAATCAACATTGTTTACTGGAATAAGGAATCTCTCTCTCTGTCTAAAATATTTTAATTGTACATATAAGATTTGTAAAATATTTTATTTATACCCACAATTGTTTATAGAAAAGAAATCTCTATAGATATATATATATATATTATTTTCCAAAAAAAAAAAAAAAAAAAAAAAAAAAAAAAAAAAATAAATTATAACATTTTTTAATAATATTTCATCAAAGAAATATATTAATTACAACATTCTTTAATGGAATGGTGAAAAATATAAGAATCTGTTCTTATTGCAATTAGTATATAAAATTATGTCATTAATATATGGACATTGAAATATTATATATATATTAATATATAATATCATAATTGTGATGTAAATAATGTGAGAACTGATAATATTTATATAATTTTATATGTAACTTTATATGTGATACCAATTGATAGTTATACATCTTTCTCAATGCAAAAGGTAATATACAATTATAGATTAAATTAGTTAGATTAATTTTACATTTTTTTTTTAATTAATATAGATTAATAGTCATTTTTATTTTTAAATAATGTAATGTTATGGGTGTAACCTAACTCATAACAAAGTAATTAAATATAAATAATAAATTTTATTGTTAAAACATTTGATTAGTGTATTGCTCAACATAAATAAGATGTGTAATATATTTTATAACAACTGTGAAGATGACATGATGTGTGTGTAAATAATTATGTATTTCCGATTAATCACATCATTAGGATTTGGTCGATGTTTCCAACTAACTAATGTGGTTCATCTCCGGACAAGGTGAAAAAAATCAGTCCAATTCTAAAAATAAATAGTTGCCAAGATGGCATCGAGGTTCCACCAGTTTAGCCGTTAGGAATTAGTCCGTTAGTAAATTTAGTTAATTAATTTATTATATAAATAGATTTAGTTAGAAAGAAAATTAGTTATTAAATAATATATAGTTAAAAGAGTTGTTCTTTAATTTATTTTAAATTAAGATATATTAAAAAAAACAATTGAACATAAAATTGCAAGGACATAATAAGCAGATTAGCAATTGTAAAGTATGTTTACTAAATTAATTAAAAATGAATTAATTATAATTATAAAATGCTCTATTAATTAAAATAATTGAATGAATTTTTTTTCTTGCTTGCACTGCGTGACCTAGCTCCCCAGAGCTTCTGCGTCGTGCCAGCGCTGCGCACGCCTGCAACAGAGCAGTTGCGGCCCTCCTAGCAGCCATGCCCAATGATGGGGGTTCGGAACCCCCCCCCCCCCCCTCTCCCTCCTGAAGTCCTCGATTTTCAAAAAATGGTAGATGCATGCAGCAAACGTCCTCCCTCTGCACAACAACAGAAATTTGTCAAGAAAAAAGACTGCATTCCCACGGTGGCCCTCCCTGAGGAAGAAACTTGTCACTCTGCATTGAATCTAGCCGATAGAGGGCTCATTGGGCAGTTCACCGGCCTCTGGCCATCGCCCAAATCTATTGAAGACTGGATCAAGAGAAACTGGTCCCCTTTGATCAAGGAAGGAATCAAATCATATTTTGTAGGTAAAGGCTTCTTTGTATTCGTGTTTGAACTAGCAGAAGGCTAGAGTCTCATCCTCGGGAACGGGTCATATTTCATGGGGCCGCAGGGCTTATATTTAGATAAATGGTCTCTAGATTTTGGTCCGACCCAGGATGTTCCTACTGCGGTTCCAGTGTGGGTGCGGCTCCCCCGTCTTCCCCTGACTGTTGGAGCCAGAAATATCTCCAAATTATCGGCAACTCCCTTGGTAAATACATTGATCAGTCCGTAAGGAAAGATCAATACTCTTGTGCCCGAATATGCATGGAAGTAGATTTGGAAGAAGGATTACCTGAAGCAATAAAACTCACAGTTGTTGGATGGTCCCATATTCAAGAGCTGGATTATGAGCAGATCCCCTTTAAATGTAGACACTGCCATGGCTATGGACACTTTGCAAAATACTGCAAGAAAAAAGTTGAAGAGCAGAGTCACATCCCCAAGGGAGATCAATGGATCTCAGTCCAAAAAACTGGCCATGCAAAAGCAGTCAGGAAAGGATCCACAAAGGGGAATAACCAAGAAGAACCCAGCAATGATAATAGAACCCCTCAGGACCTAGACGAGATCCCAATCCCCAAAGGAACCTCTCCACCAGATCCCCCAGAAACTGATCTGACTACTCCAGCACAGGTCGAAGATCCACATGCAAATAAAGACGGAGGCGGAGCTGCCTCGTCTGGTTCTCCTCAGGGCGGCCCCTCCATGCCTTCGTATGTAGATATAACAAAGAAGAAAAAAGTGCCAGAGCCCTCAGACTCCTCAGAGGATGAGATCTATGAGAGACCCTTGAAGAAAACAAGCAGGAAGACCCACAAAGTAGTCAGGGAGGAGGAGGCAGAACGCCTAAAAATGCAAGGTAGCCAATCCATAATAGAGATTACTATCGATAGAAATACTAGAGGAAGATCCACCAAGGGAGGAATCCCAAATCCCTCGCCAGGTAAATAATGTGTATAGTCTCTTGGAACTGCAGAGACTTGGGGACCCAACCAAAAATTGAAGCGGTCAAAGATCTGATGAAAATAGAACCCTCAAATATCCTCTTGCTCCAAGAGACCAAAATCGAAGGGCAAGCCCTTATGGATATCAGCAAGTCTAATTGGAAGAAGAATGAAGGCATAGCAGTCAGCTCAAGGGGAACTTCGGGAGGCGTTGCAACTCTCTGGTCTGAAGATCAGTTCCATCTGTTGAACTCCCATGAGACCCAACATTGGATCTTCATTGAGCTCAAGCACCTTGAAAGTAAGTTAACTACAGCCTTATTCAATCTCTATGTTCCTGTCATTTATGCTAAAAAAGGAGAATGTTGGAATACTCTCTCTAATTTCTTAGATCTCCACTCCCTAAACAACAACATCCTGGGAGGAGATCTCAACTTAGTCATGAAGCCAAAGGAAAAAAGGGGGGGAAACAGTAGCAGAGTTCAGTTGTTGCCTTTGGTAGAGGAATTAATGCAGCAGATGGACCTGCTAGATTTTGCCCCAGTGAGAGGCAAATATACTTGGACCAACGATAGAATTGGGCCTGATCACATTGTTGCCCGGTTGGATAGATTTATAATCCAAAGCTCCTTGTTGCTGGAAAACCTCCTTATCTCATCAAACATTATCCCCAATATTTCCTCGGACCATAAGCCAATTCAACTCATAATGGCCCCTGAGGAAGACCTTGGCCCTATTCCCTTTAAATTCAGTCCTCTTTGGATTGAAAAAGCAGGTTTTCTGGACATTATCCAATCGGCTTGGGAAATCCCCATCAACGGATCCCCAAGTTATGTGTGGGAGAAAAAATTAAAAGCCACCAAAAAATACTTAAAAGAGTGGCTAAGGAAACTCCCCAATCCCTCTTCTCAGCAGAGAAAAGATGAAGTTCAGCAGCTAGAAACTTTGCAAATTGGAATGGAAGGTCTCCACATTACCCCTGAAATTTTAAACAAAGAGGCAGCTTATCAAAGAAATATCCATCAAACATTCAGAAGGGAAGAAGAGTACTGGAGGCTCAAATCTCACAGTCTATGGCTCAAGGCAGGAGATCGAAACACCTCGTTCTTCCATCGCCAGTATAAAGCCCGCCTATCTCGAAACCACATCACTGAGATCAAGAATGAAGAAGGACAGATCTGCAACAAATTTGACCAAATTAAAACAACAGTTGAAAACCATTTTAAAAACCTATATGGTCCAGGGAATGAAGGCAGCATAGAATACACTGAAGATCTCCTCTCCTATATTCCCCACCTCATCACCCATGAGGACAATCAGGCTTTACTGAAACCCTTATCTGAAGAAGAAATCATCAAGGTCATATGGGCAATGGAATCAGATAAGGCCCCTGGGCCAGACGGATTTACAATACACTTCTACAAAGTCTGTTGGCACATCATCAAAACAGATCTGCTGAAAATGATACAAGGTTTTTTTGGAAAAGCCAAGGTTGGGGGAGACATCAACTCCACCTTTCTTGCTTTATTTCCAAAAGAGGCTAACCCGGAAACTTTCGGCAGGTTTAGGCCCATCTCTCTATGCAACGCCTCCTACAAAATCTTGTCCAAAATCATTGCAAATAGAATTAAACCCCTACTTGACAAACTAATATCCAGCTCCCAAGGGGGGTTCGTCAAAGGCAGACACATCTTGGACAATGTTATTCAAGTGCAGGAAGCTATCCACTCTAGCAAACAGAGGAAAGAGAAGGGGATGTTGATCAAGCTTGACATGGCTAATGCCTTTGATAGAGTCAACCACTCCTTTCTTCTCCAAGTTCTCAGATCCTTCGGCTTCCCTACTCAGTTTATCAATCTCATTAAAGCATGCATCTCAAACCCTTGGATAGCTCCCATGGTCAATGGCCGCCCAACATCCTTCTTCCAAGCCCATCATGGACTAAGGCAAGGTTGTTCGCTCTGGCCTTTTCTGTATATACTCATGGCCGATACTCTTAGCAGGAAGCTGGTTACAGAAATGAACATTGGTGGACTCCCAGGAATTCAAACTGCAAATGCTCTCAAGCCTATAAATCATGCTCTCTTTGCAGACGACTCCCTACTTCTAGGCAGAGCCTCTATTAGAATTGCAGCTAATTTTGACTCTATTCTAAAAAGTTATTGGAGAGCCTCAGGAGTTGTGATAAATGACAGAAAGAGTTTGATCTATGGATGGAATGTAAGTCAACACAATCTCAACACCATAGCCCAGATTCTTGGTTTTGAGTGCTTCGCCCATTGGGACAGCATCAAATACCTCGGCTTACCTCTCACATCTGGAGTCAACAACAAATCTCTGTGGCATGGCATAATTAGCAAAATTAAAGACAAGATCACCTCCTAGGGAGGTTACTGGCTCACCAAGGGAGGAAAAATTATCTTACTTAAATTTGTCTTATCTGCTCTCCCCATTTATCAAGCCTCTTTCCTTCTTGCTCCGAAACACATAATGGAGCAGATCTCTTGTCTCCTGAGAGACTTTCTCTGGAAAGGAGGTAGAGGCAATCACAGTAAATTGCATTTGGCAAACTGGGATCTTGTCAAGTGGCCAATATTGGACGGAGGTCTACAGATTAAAGACCCTGCTTTATCTAATCTGGCACTTGGATGCAAGCTCCTTTGGAAAATCTATTCAGACCCCACACATCCTGTCAGTGAAATGCTCACCTCCAAATATACGCAAGGGATCTCTCTCAGGCATCTGTCAGCGAATAATACTCCCGCAGGCACACATACTTGGAATCTCTGTAGGAAATGTATCAGCAGCTTCAGGAATCACTTCTATCGCATACCTAGCAACGTGGAGAAAATCTTACTCTGGAAAGGCCGCATTATGAACAGCCCCCCTCTTAACTCCCACGAAGAAATTCGCGAGCTAAGAGAATGGCTCTACAGCACAGGTATACGAAAGTTGAATGACATCTCCGCGTGGGATAGTAAAGGGAACTGGGTTGACTGGGAATTCCCTCCCGTGCCGGCGCAGCTCCATAATCATCTCGCACTGCTCAAAACGCTGCTCTCAAACATAGCGCCGGTCCATCTCAACAACACAGACAAATGGGGGTGGGGTGACTCCGGATCTTATGCTTCAACTTTGGGTTACATTGCCCTGCAGCCCAAAAAAGACATACTTAGATCTCCAACGTTATGGAAACAAGTTTGGAACACCAATGGGTTACCCAAAGTCAACTTCTTTTTTTGGATTCTTATGCAGAATAAACAGCTCACAGGGGACAATCTGTCAAAACGAAATATCGTTGGGCCACATAGATGCGCAATGTGCAGAAACTCTGGAGAAACAGCCTCTCATCTGTTCATTGATTGTGATTTTGCCAAAGAAGTTTGGAAATTAACTCTTCTTAGATTGCACGCCTCCCCTCCCCAGCACAGTTCCGTGGCAGATCTCTTTACTGATTGGTTTCAATGTTATCCTCATAATATCCCCAACAATTCACTTTGGCTTCACATTTGGCTCTCCATCCCCAAATTTGAATGTTGGGAAATCTGGCTTGCCCGGAATGACTCGATCTTCAATAACTCTACTCGCTCTCCTGCTAAATCTGCCTCTATTGCAAAATATTTTCTTCTTGAAACTGTCCTCCTGCATTCCCAAAAATCAGACTCCTCCCTCCTCCCCACAGAAAAGGCATGGCTGAACCTTCATAGCCCTCATCCCAAAAGCAAATCCAATTCCCTCCCCCTTCCCCTCCCCAAGCCATCTTGGAAAATTAGAGAACCTGAAGCTTCCTTTCAAGCTTGGTGGAAGACCCAAAACACAACTTCAATCTTTTTCGACGGTGCCTCCAAGGGAAATCCTGGGTTTGTGGGAGCTGGAGGAGTCATCTACTTCTCAGACAATTCCAGAAAAGTTCGCTTTTGTTGGGGGCTTGGTATTCGCACAAACAATCAGGCAGAGCTCCTTGCTCTCACAAAAGCCTGCCAAATTGTCCATGATAAAGGCATCAAAGAAGGCCAAGCATTCGGAGATTCTGAAATCCTCATTAAGAAGATCACCTCAGACGACCAGTTCAACAACGCCATTCTCAACAAGTCTCTGAAAAGGTTAAAGATAATTCTACAAGATTTCACTTCCTTCAAAATATATCATATTTTCAGAAGTTTGAATAGTGAGGCAGATGAAATGGCAAATAAAGGATGTCTCATAGCACCGGGAGCTCTCAACATCAATGATAAAAGCTCTATACCATATTGTATTCCTTAATTCAAACGCAAAATTGAACAAGAAGCATTTAGATGCAAGGAAAAGCTGTGTAAAGACGGTTGATTAGGCTTAGGCCCAACCATACTTCAAATAATAAATTATACCCGTTACAGTTAAAAATAATAATAATAATAATTGAATAAAATAATAAAACTACAAGTGCTAAAAAATTGTATAGCAAGTATTAAAATGTTTAATAGAATCAGTTTAATAATTTTAATAATATAAATTAAAAAGAATAATAATAAGAAAGAATTCAAAATATAAAAAAAACAAATGAGTCTATTCTTATTAAATTTTAATACAGATAATGTGATAATGAATCAAAAATTTATGTAATATAAAAAACATAAATCCAAATCACTGTTTGATAACAAATAAAAGAGATTAAAATTTGTAAGATGTAAAGCTTTCTTTAAGTCTTAATTAAAAAGAATTGCATACCAAAATTGATCCTATGAAATTATAAATCCAAATTATTATTATATTATATAATAATTTTTATATACTATTTTTAAATATGATAGATTTAAACTTTGTACTCCAAATTATCATACTTACATAGTCAAGGCAATTATTATTTAATTATTTTTTCATTACATATATCTCATAAACACTCTCCATAAAAGTTTTTAATTCATGTTCAATAGAATTTCCATGTGAAAAGATATCTTAAAATCATGTGTATTTGAATCTCAAAGGCTTCTCAAGATTGTTATTGCATTTGATTCTGTCTCAGAACAAGTTTCTTTGTAATGTTGTCTAAGTAAAACTTCTAGTCCCTTTGTTGGTTTGATTATGATTTCGTGTCAATAGTGACTTTTTTTGACAATTGTATTCCTTAAACTTAATTCTAAAACAGCTAAATCGTAACCACACAAGCCCCAAACTTTTTCTCTCACAGTTTTATGCTCAACCTTTATACTCAATTCTAACAAAGTTCAAGATAAAAAGAATCTCTAAATCGTGAAGTTTTCGAGTCAAGGACCTATTTCACTCTACTGTTGATTTCACTTTCACAGACTTCCCACATAATCGAGTCCATCCATAAAGTTGGGCATAATAACAACTCGACAATTATCACCTAATTATGATCAAGCATTAACGAGCAAAATATTGCCCATAACTTTAGACACTTGTACCTGAACATGAACGGGAAGAGAAAAATGATGGCACCAATGACCACATCTTTAGTTTGTCTTCTTTTCTAGACCACACTACAACTTGATATGTACAACAATCTGAATTTTGACATTTTCTAGAATTGCAAGCTTTGAAATTTGGACACATACATTTATTACCCATGGTTGCCGGAATCACAAACATATGTTTAGGGAACAAATTTAAACTAATTGGTGGCAAATATTGTAGGCATTGCTAGAGTGGTTGTGAGTTTTCCTAATATATATGTTGATGTAGTTTTGACCAGTTTGTGAGTCTGGGCACTGAGGCGCAGGATGCATCGTGGCCACAACAGGATAAGCAAGGGCAAGAAAAATATTAGGAAGTTTTTATATGCTCATAGCTTTGGAGGTTATTTAATCAAATTCTTCTTGGGCACTCCAGCGTAGGATCTATTGTTGATCATGGACATGGCTAATGAGTACCTGCAATATTTGCATAGGTTATAATA
>APFE031201044.1:119729-192459 GCA_000404065.3 Pinus taeda | reverse complement strand
ATAATCATAGTTCTTATAATGTGCTTCTGTTTGCGGCTTCAATGGCTGAATATCTAGTCAGGAAATATGGTTTTTGAGTCGGTCATTGGGATTTTGGTTTTGAAGTCTGTAATCAGGAATATGTCTGGGTTTCTAGGTTCTTCTCTTCACTGGTCAGAGTTTTGTAACAGCAGGCAAGTCTCCCAAACCTGGGGTAGGACAAATGGCTGGCTGGATATGGGCAAAAATGTGCAAAATCCATCTCTGTATGATGGTGATATCTGAGGCATGCCTCGTTGTAATTTTCTGAAGTTTTTTGTACTATAATAGAATTAGACTAATTTACAAAAAAAAAACATATATAAAGTATGATAAGGCTAACAAAAAGAAGACATTGAAGTTATCATAATTAAACATGAAAGAAATAGAATAAAAATAGCAATAACACATTAATAAAGTAAATTGAGATTAAAATGCAAAACTATTTTAGCCTTAACATCTCATGATATGAAAACAAAAAAAATGACACAACAAAAAAATTATCATATAACATATTAAAATGGTGAAACCAAAATGATATTAAAGCTACATTTTCTATTACATATATGCTATCATAATTAAAACATCCAAATCTAAATATCAAAAATTAAAAAAAAATAATAATATTTTAAAATAAACCGAAATATATAACAAAATTCTCAAAAAAATTCATATGAATTAAATAATTCATAAATAATCTAAAATAAAATCAACAAAAACCAAAAAATCCCATTAAAAAAATTATAATATAAAACTTACTATTATACGCTAATTCTAATTATCATAATTTTTTAATTTTTTTCAAAACATATAATGTATTTTTTCATATCATCTTGCGAAGAATTCACTAAAATATATCTTTCTTTTTCCAAAACACAAGTTTGAAAGAAATGTTCCACATTGTGAAAGCACTTTAATTAATCTAAGGATGAGGTCCATTAATGAAACATACAGAAAATCAATGAAGCTAAGAAGCTAGATAATGCCCTGACCATATCGGATTCATTTTGATAAAGAGTTATTGTGGTGAAATTATGTCTCCACCAATAAAGTAGAACAATAATTGTAGTACACGGTTAAAATTTAATATTTTTTTGGTACAATAAATACAATTTTACATAGTATTATGTACAATAATTGTATAACGTGTAAATAGGGATAAGTATCGATATATAATAAATAAAAAATATTTCATAATATTTAATTATAAAAATTTAAAAAAAAAAATCATAAAAATTAACTAAATGTAATTTTAAATTATTATTATTATTGATTATTTTGTTTTGTTCAAGTAAAAAATGGACTTTTTATTCAAATTAAGCAGTGAGGAGGATACACAATGTACAAGATGTCCACTGTTTGACATACACCTTTAGTTTGAGAACTGAGCAATATGCTCAAGAACGCGGCTAAGGGCCTACAAAACATTAAAACCAACAAAGCCAAAGGGCAACCTCAAAAGTGAAAATGAGACCTTCGAGTCAACCCGAAGGTGGGAAACATGCACGACATAACGGAGCTGTTGATCTGCATCCATGAAATCCAACGGCTAAGAGGGATATCGCATGAAATAAAAGCACTAAGATTACCCGTCCAATGAGGGCGGTAATCAAAACACCCTGAAGACATGTGTAACACGGTTAGTGGAATCATAGGCATATCCAAAAATCCGCTTATGGTATAGCCGACGCTCGATAACCAGGGACTCTGTAGCAAGAACGTCATGGTCCCACTAGCAAAACTGTCACGGTCTTCCTAGCGCCACATGTAACTCCTTTTGTGGCATCAGAGACATTTCGATAAAACCACTTCGGGTACAATCGGTCCTCCAACAACCCTGGAAACTGCTGCAAAACAACCCAATTCTAAAGAGAAGCTTTGAACCACTTTTTGGTTTAATGTTTTTTCTCCTTTACCCACTAGTCCCCTGCAAGATCCTAAACTTGGGATGCCTATTAAAAGTACCCTTGACTTCTATCCACTTAGATATTTGTCGGATGTTTCCCCTTGGAGTGATGATAAAGGTCCCTGTCTTCGCGCGCTAGAGTGCTGCAGTCCTTTCTCAGTTGTCCATTATGAGCAAACTCCCACAAACAGCACTTGTTTTCTCTTGCACAAATCACCCCTTCATTGGCTAGCCTGTCCACCACTTTGTTGGCATCTCTGCGCACGTGAACAAAGCTCAGAGTTCTAAGAGTTCTGAGATGAGATTGAACTCGATGAAAAGCTTGCAAGAGACACCGGTGATTTGAAACTTTGTCAGGTGCTGTGTCGGTGCTTATCCTTTTGACCAAGTTAATCGTTAATTATGAGTCTGCCTCGATGATAGTATTCTTTAAATTGTAGTCTCTCAGGATTTCTAACTTTGCTCCATGGCCATGAGTTATGCCATATTGTTGGTAGCCCTCCCCAGATGACTGTGAAAAATGATTTTGAGATTGCCCTCTACATCTCTAATAACTCCCCTGAAACTCGTGTCCCCTGGGTTCCCTTTTGAGGCTCCATCTATGTTGAGTTTCAGGAAGCCATGGGGAGGGGGTTGCTAGAAAGCCTTGCCATCTGACATGTGCCTTGCTTTCTTATGGGTGTCAAAAGGGCTGCGATACTTAAGTCCCAACTTTTCAAGGATGTGAGTGTCCTTTTGACTCGGCGGTTTCTTTGGAGGATGCTTCAGAAAGACATTAATAGTTTCTTTGAGTTCTTTTAGGATCTGAGCCATGATGCCTTGAGCTGAACCAGATTTATTCTTGAAGATCATATTGTTGCGTTCTTTCCACACATCCCATATCAAAAAACCTGGAATCAGTGTCCAAGCTATATTAACTGTCTCACAGTCTGAAAAGTCTTTTCTCCAATTCTTTAGAGTAGCAGTAATATCATCATCCTTCCTGACTATTTGGTTGAAGATGGAGGCTACCCAGTTCCATATAGAGGAGGTGAACACACAAAGGTTAATAATGTGATCCATGGTCTCCTCCTGTAGGCCACATATATGGCATTTTCAAGGACCTGCAAAACCTCTTTTCCTAAGATTTTCCCAGGTCGGGATATTTTTATGTTGAACTAGCCATATAAACATTTTGATCTTCATCCAGTGAGGGTTGCTCCAAAGGTTTCACCACGTCTTGTCAGGATTTGGATGATGAAATCCGGTTATTATTCTTTTGGCTTCTTTGAGGTTGAAGTTGCCCTCATTGTTACTACCCCACCTTAGCAAGTCATTCGAGTTAGAAGTTAAAATTTTCCTTATTTCCAAGATCTCTTCCAGGACTTTAGCTTGGGCTTTCAAAGGGATCTCTGCACTGTATTCTGGTATCCAGATTCTCCATTTCCTTTCCTCTCTTGACTGATCCCAAAAGTCACATACTCTTTTTAGACCTTTATTGAGGGTGTCATCTCTAATGATATCTAGGCCTTCCCTGCTAAGATTTTGTTCCTGCTGCCAGTTTTCCTCCCAGAACTAGGTAAGATTCCCACTTCTCATCTCCCAGAAACTATGATTTTGAACTAAGGCTCTGTTTTCCCAAGCCTTATTCCAAATATGAGAACCTCTAATGTGCCCTGACATCTGAATGTGGTCCTGTTCCTACCAATCCATTGCATACTTTTGTTTCCATAACTTGGTCCATGGGCTTTTGGCTTCCTTTAGCCATCTCCACCAAAAAATTTCTCCCAAGACTTTGCTCAGGGTGTTCGAGTCGTGGAGACCTAAACCACCATGGGTTTTGGGTTTGCAAAGCTTCTCCCATGCTACCAAGGCCCATTTCTTTTTCTCTTCTCCTTTACCCCAAAGAAAGTTTCTTTGAATGTTCCTGATTTGTTGTGAAACTCCTTTTGGGGCAGGAAGGGCTGAAAACATATAAATTGGAATGTTTTGAAGAACAACCTTTGTTATAATTAATCTTCCTGCTAAATTCAAAGATTTGCTAGTCCAGTTATTGACTTTTTCCTTCAGTTTATTCATAATTGACTCCCATACTTCCTTCTTCAGAGGTTTGTCAGTGAGAAGCATTTCCAAATATTTAGATGGTATATTCTCTCTTTGAAATCCCAAAATTCTGGAGAGATGTCTTTGGATGGAAATATCTGCATTGAATAAGAAAACTTTTGATTTTGTGAGGCTTACCTCCGTGGCGGCAGCCATGGCAAAGTCATGCACGATTTTTTTGAAGGCTTTGGCTTCCTTGACTGTAGGTGTGCCTTGCAGCATAGTATGATCCACAAATTGTTGATGAGTCAAAGTGTCCCCATTCTGAGTGATTTTTAGCCCCTTGATTCTTCCTTCTTTCTTAGTTGAGCTTATCATTCTGCCCAATCCTTCCATCATGAGAATCAAGAGGAATGGGGAAAGAGGATCACCCTACCTAAGGCCCCTTGAAGGCCTGAAGGTTCTTGATGGAGAGCCATTGAGAAGGATAGATTAACTTGCCATGGTAACCAGGGCCATAACCCACTTTATCCAGTTGTAGTCAAAGCCATAAGCTTTAAGAATTTCCTTTATGTAAGGCCAACTTAGCTTGTCATAAGCTTTTGCTATGTCCAGTTGTATTATCATCCCTGCTTGCTTTTTGGCCTTGAGGGAGTGCACCACTTCATGAGCTTGGATGATATTATTGAGAATTTGTCAACCTTCCACATATCTGATTTTCTCCTTTGACACAAGGGAAGGAAGCAGAGGTTTGAGTCTGTTAGCAATAACTTTGGAAATGATTTTATACACCACATTGCATAAAGCTATGGGTCTAAATCTTTCAGGTGTCATGGCTTTTTCCTGTTTAGGGATCAATGCTATGAAAGATTCATTAATTGCTCTAATAACTATTCTGGATTTTCTCAAGTCCTCCACCACATCTAGATTGCCAAATTTGACAATTTCCTAGCATGTTTTGAAGAAGTCTACATTGAATCCATCCGGGCCTGGAGCTTTCCCATTGTGCATCTCTTTGATGACTTCATTGATCTCTTCTTCCGTTACTGGCATGTTGAGATTATGGTTGTCTTCCCTAGCCACCAATTTTGGAATGTTCTTTGTGAAGCTTTTGATGAATTGAGATCTATCTGCAATGTTTTTCCTTAGTTATGCTTTGGAAATGTTGCACCAGAACTGATTCCATTTCCTTGTGATTATTTAACTCTTTCCCTTATGGATCTAAGAGTTTAGTGATCTTGTTATGAGCCATGTGTTTCATGGTGGATTTGTGAAAGAATCTAGTATTTCTCTCCCCTTCATGTATCCATTTTATTCTAGATTTCTATCTCGAGAAGATTTCTTCCTGTTGGCATCTGTAGTCCCATTCTTGCTGTAGAAAGTCTACCTGTCCTTTCCTTTCCTCTGTGAATCCTTCCTTGATGAGAATTTGATTAACTTCTTGTAATTTTCTTTCTACCTCTCTTTTGGCTTCAAAATTGTTGCCAAACTCATTTCTGTTCCATTCTTTGAGCCTTTGTTTGATATGTTTGAGTCTCTAATGTAGGAGGAACATTTTTATAAACTGGGTGGGCATGTCTTCCACCCACCAATTTCTAATATTAGAAATGAAGTTGGGGTGAGTGAGCATTTCATTTTCAAACTTGAAAGGTTTGTTTCTCGGGGTTCCAATAAAAGAAGCTTCAAACTGGACTGGCCACTGGTCCGAGCCTTCAAAAGGAAGGATCCACGAAGTCATAGAGTGACCGAAAAGAAGGAGATCCTCCGAGATTATGAATCTGTCTAATGTTGAGGCAACTTGAGTGGTTCCCCCTCTCCTGTTGTTCCAAGTGAAGGTGCCATTTGTTGTTTCCATACTCACCAATCTCATGTTGTCTATGAAGTTTTGGAATTCCCGTGAGTCGCGTCCTAACATTTTGCTTCCCCCTTTTTTCTTAGAGAGGGATTTGATCATATTTAAGTCCCCTCCCATAATCCAAGGGATAATAGAGTGTCTCTATCTTAGCTCCTCCAAAGAGGTAAGGAGCTTTAGTTTTTCCTCTAGCATTTGAGGACCATATATGTTTGTGATCAAGTAGCACTCTTTGTCTCCCAAAGGTTGTATTACCATTGAAAGGTGATTTCTAGTAGATTTTGCATCTATGATCTCAAATTTATGTGGATTCCATAGGGTAAGAATTCCCCCCACTGTGTTGATTGCTTTGACTTCAAGGAACTCGTAATTGTAGAGGCATTTGTTGTGTAGTTCTCTGATCTTGTCTACTGCACATTTTGTTTCTTGAATAAACACAATATCTAGTTTTTCTTCTTTTATTTTGTTACTGAGATTCCTTTGTTTTCTCTTGTTGCCCAGCCCCCTAATGTTCCAGGATGTGAGCTTCTTAATGATATGTTTGTGAAAGAGTAGCTGGTAAGATCTTTCATCTTACCTGAATTAATCATGAGTTTCCCACATTCTGACAGGAGTTCATTCTGTCTCCTTCTTCCTCTTTTCTTGCCTGGGTTTTTGGTGGAGTATCCAGATGTAATCTCCATTTGTATGACCCCTTTATTCTCCTCGCTGTCATGGTTCCTTTTGACTCCTGCAACCTTTGTTTAGGACCTTCGGAGGAATAGTTGTTGCACTCTATCAAACTCCTCTTGTGGTCGAGAGTCTATCCCTTTGTTGGTTCCTTGTTCTAGAAAGTGTTCTAGTTCCAGGTTCTCCCTATCCAGAATCTCCTGTAGGTCTTGGTCCTCCATTCCTCCTTCACTTGGGGTCATCTCTTGGTCCCTTCCAAGTCCTGTGATGCTTAGTGGATTCTCCTTTAGTTCATTGTCTGGCTGTGTGATGTCCATGTTGTCCTCTTTTTCTTTTTCTGATGGAGTTCCTCCATATCCTTACTTTGCCCATTTTCTTCCCCCTCTTGGATGATATTGTTGAGAATTTGTCTGCCTTCCACATATCCGGTTTTCTCCTCTGACACAAGCGAAGGAAGTAGAGGTTTGAGTCTGTTAGCAATAACTTTGGAAATGATTTTATACACCACATTGCATAAAGCTATGGGTCTAAATCTTTTAGGTGTCGTGGCTTTTTCCTGTTTAGGGATTAATGCTATGAAATATTCATTAATCACTCTAATAACTGTTCTGGATTTTCTCAAGTCCTCCACCACATCTAGAATGTCAAATTTGACAATTTCCCAAAATGTTTTGAAGAAGTCTACATTGAATCCATCTAGGCCTGGAGCTTTCCCATTGTGCATCTCTTTGATGACTTCATTGACCTCTTCTTCCGTTACTAGCCTATTGAGATTATGGTTGTATTCCCTGGTCACAAATTTTGGAATGTTCTTTGTGAAGCTTTTGATGAATTGAGATTTGTCTGCAATGTTTTCCTTAGCTATGCTTTGGAAATGTTGCACCAGAACTGATTCAATTTCCTTGTGAGTATTTAACTCTTTCCCTTGTGGATTTAAGAGTTTTTTACCCTGTTATGAGCCATGTGTTTCATGGTGGATTTGTGAAAGAATCTAGTATTTCTCTCCCCTTCCTTTATCCATTTTATTCTAGATTTCTGTCTCCAGAAGATTTCTTCCTGCTAGCATGCATAGTCCCATTCTTGTTGCAGAAAGTTCGTTTGTCCTTTCCTTTCCTCTGTGAATCCTTCCTTGATGAGAATTTGATTAATTTCTTGTAATTTTCCTTCTACCTCTCTTTTGGCTTCAAAAATGTTGCCAAACTCATTTCTGTTCCATTCTTTGAGCCTTTGTTTGATATGTTTGAGTCTCTGATGCAAGAGGAACATTTTTGTGCCTTGGGTGGGCATGTCTTCCACCCACCAATTTCTAATATTAGAAATGAAGTTGGGGTGAGTGAGCCATGCATTTTTGAACCTGAAAGGTTTGTTTCTTGGAGTTCCAATAAAAGAAGCTTCCAACTGGACTGGCCAGTGGTCCGAGCCTCCAAAAGGAAGGATCCACAAAGTCATAGAGTGACCGGAAAGAAGGAGATCCTCCGAGATTATGAATTTGCCTAATGTCGAGGCAACTTTGGCGGTTCCCCCTCTCCTGTTGTTCCAAGTGAAGGTGCCATTTGTTGTTTCCATACTCACTAGTCTCATGTTGTCTATGAAGTTCTGGAATGTTAGTGAGTCGCGTTCTAACATTCTGCTTCCCCCTTTTTTATCATAGAGGGATTTGATCATATTGAAGTCCCCTCCCATAATGTAGGGGACAATAGAGTGTCTCTTTCTTAGCTCCTCCAGAGAGGTAAGTAGCTTTAGTTTTTCTTCTCGCATTTGAGGACCATATACGTTTGTCATCAACTAGCACTCTTTGTCTTCCAAAGGTTGTATTACCATTGAAAGGTGATTTCTAGTAGCTTCTGCATCTATGATCTCAAATTTCTGCGGATTCCATAGGGTAAGAATTCCCCCCGCTGTGTTGATTGCTTTGACTTCAAGGAACTCGTAATTGTAGAGCCATTTGCTATGTAGTTCTCTGATCTTGTCTACTGCACATTTCGTTTCTTGAATAAACACAATATTTCGTTTTTCTTCTTTTATTCTATTACTGAGATTTCTTTGTTTTCTCTTGCTACCCAGCCCCCTAATGTTCCAAAATGTGAGCTTCATAATGATATGTTTGTGAAAGAGTAGCTGGTAAGGTCTTTCATCTTACCTGAATTAATCACGAGTTTCCCATATTCTGACAGTAGTTCATTCTGTCTCCTTCTTCCTCTTTTCTTGCCTGGGTTTTTGGTGGAGTATCGAGATGTAATCTCCATTTGTCTAACCCTTTTATTCTCCTGGCTATTGTGGTTCATTTTGACTCCTGCAGCCTTTGTTTGGGACCTTCAAAGGAATAGTTGTTGCACTCTATCAAACTCCTCTTGTGGTAGGGAGTCTATCCCTTTGTTGGTTCCTTTTTCTAGTTCCAAGTTCTCCCTATCCAGAATCTCTTGTAGGTCTTGGTCCTCCATTCCTCCTTCACTTGGGGTCATCTCCTCGTTCCTTCCAAGTCCTGTGGTGCTTAGTGAATTCTCATTTAGTTCATTGTCTGGCCGTGATATGTCCATGTTGTCCTCTATTTCTTTTTCTGATGGAGTTTCCTCCAGATCCTTACTCTGTCCATTTTCTTCCCCCTCTTGGATGATATTGTTGAGAATTTGTCTGCCTTCCACATATCTGGTTTTCTCCTCTGACACAAGCAAAGGAAGTAGAGGTTTGAGTCTGTTAGCAATAACTTTGGAAATGATTTTATACACCACATTGCATAAAGCTATGGGTCTAAATCTTTCAGGTGTCATGGATTTTTCCTGTTTAGGGATTAATGCTATGAAAGATTCATTAATCGCTCTAAGAACTATTCTGGATTTTCTCGAGTCCTCCACCACATCTAGAATGTCAAATTTGACAATTTCCCAGCATGTTTTGAAGAAGTCTACATTGAATCCACCCGGGCCTAGAGCTTTCCCATTGTGCATCTCTTTGATGACTTCAATGACCTCTTCTTCCGTTACTGGCCTATTGAGATTATGGTTGTCTTCCCTGCTCACCAATTTTGGAATGTTCTTTGTGAAGCTTTTGATGAATTGAGATCTATCTGCAATGTTTTCCTTAGCTATGCTTTGGAAATGTTGCACCAGAACCGATTCCATTTCCTTGTGAGTATTTAACTCTTTCCCTTGCGGATCTAAGAGTTTAGTGATCCTGTTATGAGCCATGTGTTTCATGGTGGATTTGTGAAAGAATCTAGTATTTCTCTCCCCTTCCTTTCCCATTTTATTCTAGATTTCTATCTCCAAAATATTTCTTCCTGCTGGCATCTGTAGTCCCATTCTTGCTGCAGACAGTCCGCTTGTCCTTTCCTTTCCTTTGTGAATCCTTCCTTGATGAGAATTTGATTAACTTCTTGTAATTTTCTTTTTACCTCTCTTTTGGCTTAAAAAATGTTGCCAAAATCATTTTTGTTCCATTCTTTGAGCCTTTGTTTGATATGTTTGAGTCTCTAATGCAGGAGGAACATTTTTTGTGCCCTAGGTGGGCATGTCTTCCACCCACCAATTTCTAATATTAGAAATGAAGTTGGGGTGAGTGAGCCATGAATTTTCGAACCTGAAATGTATGTTTCTCGAGGTTCCAATAAAAGAAGCTTCCAATTGGACCAGCCAATGGTCTAAGCCTCCAAAAGGAAGGATCCACAAAGTCATAGAGTGACTGGAAAGAAGGAGATCCTCTAAGATTATGAATCTGTCTAATGTCGAGGCAACTTGGGCAGTTCCCCCTCTCCTTTTGTTCCAAGTGAAGGTGTCATTTTTTGTTTCCATACTCACCAGTCTCATGTTGTCTATGAAGTTCTAGAACGCTAGTGGGTTGAATCCTAAAATTCTGCTTCCCCCTTTTTTCTCAGAGAGGGATTTGATCATATTGAAGTCCCCTCCCATAATCCAGGGGATAATAGAGTGTCTCTCTCTTAGCTCCTCTAGAGAGGTAAGGAGATTTAGTTTTTATTCTAGCATTTGAGGACCATATACGTTTGTGATCAAGTAGCACTCTTTGTCTCCCAAAGGTTGTAATACCATTGAAAGGTGATTTCTAGTAGCTTCTGCATCTATGATCTCATTTTTTTGCGGATTCCATAGGGTAAGAATTCCCCCCGCTGTGTTGATTGCTTTGACTTCAAGGAACTCATAATTGTAGAGCCATTTGCCATGTAGTTCTCTGATCTTGTCTACTGCACATTTTGTTTCTTGAATAAACACAATATCCGGTTTTTCTTCTTTTATTATGTTACTAAGATTTCTTTGTTTTCTCTTGCTAACTAGGCCCCTAATGTTCTAGGATGTGAGCTTCATAATGATATGTTTGTGAAAGAGTAGCTGGTAAGCTATTTCATCTTTCCTGAATTAATCATGAGTTTCCCACATTCTGACAAGAGTTCATTCTGTCTCCTTCTTCCTCTTTTCTTGCCTGGGTTTTGGGTGGATTATCTAGATGTAATCTCCATTTGTTTGACCCCTTTATTCTCCTGGTTGTCATGGTTCCTTTTGACTCTTGTAGCCTTTGATTGGGACCTTCGGAGGAATAGTTGTTGCACTCTATCAAACTCCTCTTGTGGTATAGAGTCTATCCCTTTGTTGGTTCCTTGTTCTAGAAAGTGTTCTAGTTCCAGGTTCTCCCTATCCAGAATTTCTTGTAGGTCTTGGTCCTCCATTCCTCCTTCACTTGGGGTCATCTCCTAGTCCCTTCCAAGTCCTGTGGTGCTTAGTGGATTCTCCTTTATTTCATTGTCTGGCCGTGTGATGTCCATGTTGTCCTCTTTTTCTTTTTCTGATGGAGTTTCCTCCAGATCCTTACTCTGTCCATTTTCTTCCCCCTCTTGGATGATATTGTTGAGAATTTTTCTGCCTTCCACATATCTGGTTTGCTCCTCTGACACAAGCGAAGGAAGTAGAGGTTTTATTCTGTTAGCAATAACTTTGGAAATGATTTTATACACCACATTGCATAAAGCTATGGGTCTAAATCTTTCAGGCGTCATGGCTTTTTCCTGTTTAGGGATTAATGCTATGAAAGATTCAATAATCGCTCTAAGAACTGTTCTAGATTTTCTCGAGTCCTCCACCACATCTAGAATGTCAAATTTGACAATTTCCCAAAATGTTTTGAAGAAGTCTACATTGAATCCATCTGGGCCTGGAGCTTTCCCATTGTGCATCTCTTTGATGACTTCATTGACCTCTTCTTCCATTACTGGCTTGTTGAGATTATGGTTGTCTTCCCTGATCACCAATTTTGGAATGTTCTTTGAGAAGCTTTTGATGAATTGAGATCTATCTGCAATGTTTTCCTTAGCTATGCTTTGGAAATGTTGCACCAGAACCGATTCCATTTCCTTGTGAGTATTCAACTCTTTCCCTTGCAGATCTAAGAGTTTAGTGATCCTGTTATGAGCCATGTGTTTCATGGTGGAATTGTGAAAGAATCTAGTATTTCTCTCCCCTCCCTTTATCCATTTTATTCTAGATTTCCGTCTCCAGAAGATTTCTTCCTACTGGCATCTATAGTCCCATTCTTGCTACATAAAATCCGCCTTTCCTCTCCTTTCCTCTGTGAATCCTTCCTTGATGAGAATTTGATTAACTTCTTGTAATTTTCTTTCTACCTCTCTTTTGGCTTCAAAAATGTTGCCAAACTCATTCTTTGAGCCTTTGTTTGATATGTTTGAGTCTCTGATGCAGGAGGAACATTTTTGTGCCCTGGGTGGGCATGTTTTCCACCCACCAATTTCTAATATTAAAAATGAAGTTGGGGTGAGTGAGCCATGAATTTTCGAACCTGAAAGGTTTGTTTCTCGGGGTTCCAATAAAAGAAGCTTCCAACTGGACCGGCCAGTGGTCCGAGCCTCCAAAGGAAGGATCCACGAAGTCATAGAGTGATCAGAAAGAAGGAGATCCTTCGAGATTATGAATATGTCTAATGTCAAGGCAACTTTGGCAGTTCCCTCTCTCCTGTTGTTCCAAGTGAATGTGCCATTTGTTGTTTCAATACTCACCAATCTCATGTTGTCTATGAAGTTCTGGAATGCTAGTGAGTCACGTCCTAGCATTCTGCTTCCCCCTTTTTCTCAGAGAGGGATTTGATCATATTGAAGTCCCCTCCCATAATATAGGGGATAATAGAGCGTCTCTTTCTTAGCTCCTCCAAAGAAGTAAGGAGCTTTAGTTTTTCTTCTAGCATTTGAGGACCATATACGTTTGTGATCAAGTAGCACTCTTTGTCTCCCAAAGGTTTTATTACCATTGAAAGGTGATTTCTAGTAGCTTCTACATCTATGATCTCAAATTTTTGCGGATTCCATAGGGTAAGAATTCCCCTCGCTATGTTGATTGCTTTGACTTCGAGGAACTCGTAATTTTAGAGCCATTTTTTGTGTAGTTCTCTAATCTTGTCTACTGCAAATTTTGTTTCTTGAATAAACACAATATCTCATTTTTCTTCTTTTATTCTGTTACTGAGATTTCTTTGCTTTCTCTTGCTACCAAGCCCCCTAATGTTCCAGGATGTGAGCCTCTTAATGATATGTTTGTGAAAGAGTAGCTGGTAAGATCTTTCATCTTACTAGAATTAATCATGAGTTTCCCACATTCTGATAGGAGTTCATTCTATCTCCTTCTTCCTCTTTTCTTGCCTAGGTTTTTGGTGGAGTATCTAGATGTAATCTCCATTTGTCTGACCCCTTTATTCTCCTGGCTGTCATGGTTCCTTTTGACTCCTACAGCCTTTGTTTGGGAACTTCGAAGGAATAGTTGTTGCACTCTATCAAACTCCTCTTGTGGTAGAGAGTCTGTCCCTTTGTTGGTTCCTTGTTCTAGAAAGTGTTCTAGTTCCATGTTCTCCCTATCCAGAATCTCCTGTAGGTCTTGGTCCTCCATTCCTCCTTCACTTGGGGTCATCTCCTAGTCCCTTCCAAGTCCTGTGGTGCTTAGTGGATTCTCCTTTAGTTCATTTTCTGGTCGTGTGATGTCCATGTTGTCCTCTTTTTCTTTTTCTTTATCTGATGGAGTTTTCTCCAGATCCTTACTCTGTCCATTTTCTTCCCCCTCTTCTTCTAAAATCTCAAAACTATTGTGACTTGGTGTCTTGTTCTCACTAGGTTTATTTTGGTGCTTTTTTCCCCTCCTTTCTCCTTGCCTGCCACTTTGGTGTATCCTTCAGGATCTCTTCCGATGATGCCTTTCAATTTGTCCTCTCTTTTGTTGAGTGGGCATTCTCTAAAAAGGTGCCCATGTTCATGACATTTGCGGCATCTGAAAGGGATGTGTTCATAGTCAACCGCATGAACCCATTCCTCATCATACACTTCCAGGATGACTTTGTCTGGGAGTGCCCCCGATAAGTCCATTTCTACACAGATGCGGGCAAATGAGGTATATTTGCCTCACAGAGTCGCCTCTAATATCTTTATAAAATGTCCTAATTTATTACCTATAGCTTTTAAGGATTTCGGAAGCCAATAATCTAAAGGTAAGGAATATAATCTAATTCATACCGGGACCGATGTGAACATTTCTTGCTCTGGCACAAAGTTCATCGTCCAAGGCCGCATGTAGAGACCTGCGGCAGCATAGAAGTATGGTCCTCCTTCGAAAATTTTGTCTTTATCCTCGAGGTTCGTGAATACCATTGTAAAAAAACCCTTAGACCCAAGATGTATGTTTAGTTCTCCTTTTTGTTTCCAGGTGTTTTTTATCCATGTGTATAATGCTTTCTCCGTGGGCCAAATACCCATAAACTTGCATATGACCACATAGGTTGCCATGTGATCTCTATGCTCTTGCAGAGCCGGATCGTTCAGGATCACCGTGGTTTAATATTGGACTTGGGTTTGTAGGGTCTCGTTGTAGCTCTACCCTTCGTCCTCTGACCATTGTCACCCGCTTTCGTATCCTGCCGAACCTCCTCATGGGTCCCTTCCTTATCATGGGGTTTGTTGCCTTCCGTCTTTTGGGTTCCAGTAGTTTTTAACTCATTCTCCGAAGGATTTTGAAGCTTGTTCCTACTCGTCCCTTTGCCTCTGTTTGAAACTATGTTACTGTAGGAGGGAGTGGAGCTCCCTCCTCCTTGCCCCCCCATAGTTACCAACTTGCTTATGTTGCCCCTGTTTCAAACCCTAGTTTTTTCTCCGTCCCTTTCTTCAGTGAGCCAGAACCACCTCGAATCTTATTATTAATTATAAAAATAATTAATAAATAAATTAAATATATATGCAATTTAAAAAAAATGGAACAAGATTTTTAACATGGACATTTATCTCCACTTTACCATGGAAATTTTAAATCTATAAATAGGTTTTGTTATTTTAAATTTATAAACAAGTTTTGTTGCAATACCATGGGTCAATTCCATGGTTTATCAATACCACATGCCCATAAAACTATAACTAACTCCATATGACACTTATTCATATGACATTTTTTTAATTAATCAATTTAATTAAAAGAGTATAATTATTTTGGAGATAAATTTCAATCATTGATTTGTGTATACTATTATGAATATTCTAGAATATTTTATGGAAGTTAAATCACTACCATTCACATAATAATTATGAGTAATTTAATTAAAATTTTGAAAACTCTATTCTAAAATAAACTTGCCTATGGATATAACTAAACACAATAGTAAAACATTTATTTTTAACTTTTTTTTAAGGAAAAAATAATAAATGAATCAAATTTTTCCCACAAAATCATTAATATTATTACTCTAAATAGATAGATTTTAGTGATTTTAAAAATATATAATATTAATCTAAAAATATAAGATATATTAAAATATGTATTCTTATAATGTATCAGTTTGCTTATTTTTTTTTTAAATTTCAAATGATAAAAAATTATTATTTTATGATAAAGATTAATATATATTACATGCTTAATGAATTTAATGTTGCGTTTTTATATCTATTCTGCAATGTTTTTTTATATAGTAATGTTTTGCTATATAGTAATATTTTTTTAGTATTAAAAGATTAATATTTACATTATTAGTCCCTACCATCTAGCGATGGCATGGGACTATAGTAATCGAAATGAGTCACTTTAGCATTACTTTATGTGATTTTGGATGACTTATATGACTTATAGCTTAATGTTTTTTGAGTCGAGTTTTTACCACCAATGAAATTTCAGTTTCAATTTTCATCGTCTTATTTGGCCTCATACCGAGGCATATGAGGCCAAAGCTTAGGGTAAAATAGATATTAAACAACCATTTGAAATGAAATTTGAAACGATATGAATTAATATTAACATTAAATCTTAAACATTTTATGTTAAACCACATGTACTACTATTGCATGTACCACTGCTACAGTACAATAGCATATGTACGCCTTCCACCGCATGTACCACTGTTACATATACATCTGCCACCACATCTATACCTTTTGTGGGTATGTAATAGGTGCCAACTTTCCTATCTACTCTGCATTAACAATATTAATATTTCTTTGCTTAAAGAGCTGCAATAAAATTCAAATTCATTCACTTGAATAGGTAGAGAACTCACCGGATGAACCAGGCACCAAGCGTAGGGACTAACTAGCTCTTCTTGCCAATTGAAGGTGGATGGTCTTTAGGTGAAGGGAGGAACAGAGCAAGTGTTAAAACAGAGCGAGTGTTGGTCGAACACAGATGACTACTGTTTGCTGGATGGTTGTTGTTTGCTGGGAGAATCCACCAGGATCACTCATCCCTGGAACAACTGGTGCTTCATCCCTAATATCTGACTCGATGCAGATGAAGATGACAGAATGGTGGTTATTTGTGCCTGGCTAGAGAGAGAGACATATCCACTTATCAAGATAAGTTGGGGGCATCCCATGCGGCCGATGGTGTTATAGGATCGATAACTAATACCCCATCAACAATTATGGTGGCGCTAGTACCTCATCTAGCCAGAAACAATAGGTTATCTCTTTATTGCGTGATATGAACAGAGCTTCGGGCAAGCAACTTAGCCAAGGCAACAACAAAAGTAGTAGTTCTTCCATGGCATAGCTCAATCATTCAACCAATGAGAAGCTTTTGTTCAATCTATATCAAGCTTCCTAACCCCATATTCATAGTTAAGTTGAATAGTTCATTTTCATGCATTTTCATGCGGATGAAACCATCCTACTCAAAATAGAGAAAGTTATTGAAAAGCCAAAAATGCTTATGTAAAATCGAAAGAAATTCTTATTCTAGTGGCCTCAATTGCTCCAATAGCTCACGGGATTACAGCCAAACGACAGAGCCCTTCATCATACTATTAGCAACCAACAATTTGGTATGATCTTCGAGCTATAAGCTTCCTTGTTAGATCATTTATCTCTCTCCGGCATTGAACCGTACGAATAGAGTCTTTGAAATGAGTCTTATATATGTGAAAACAACTCCAATTCGATTTCTCTCGACCTGCATTTATCTTACTAATTAATAGCGAGTCAGGTAGATTCTTACAATTTTCACTTGATTCTTACAATATTCACTTGTTTAAGTCAATCGACAAGAAATAGCAACCTAACCTTTGGTCGAGTGCATTTCTGCTCCCAACTACCCCCTTTTCTCCTGTTGAATGGATCATTGTCTCTAATAAATACAATCACTCATTGATTTATGGATTGAATACAGGGGGGAAACTTATTGCAGCTAGTGAATCCAAAAAGACTGTTAATCCAAAAACCAATCCAAGTGTACTAGCTCGCTCGCTTGCTAAGGGACAGAATTATCATGGTTGCTTTCTCCACTTAGACCTCCCGGTGCTAGGTCTTGAAGGTATTCAGACTTTTCTCTATTTAAGCTTCTCCTTATTGCTTTCTTTCTGGATAAATACTAGCTTCTAACTAACTAATAAAAGGAGGAGAGCATTAACAATGGGATTTTGTGCTGCTTAGCTTCTAACTAATTGAAGGAGGAGAGCACTAACAATTAGGTTTTGCACTGCTTGACCCTTGCAATGCAGAAGACACCCTCCCATTCATGCAAACACCACATATAAGGAACTTCGTAATCATCGATTTATAATTGATTTAACGTTATCAATCTTATAACACCATCGGCAGGGGAACCCACGTATGTTCAAATGGGTAGTAGGGACCCACGTATGTTCAAATGGGCAGGTAGGGAACCACGTATGTCAAAATGTGAAGCAGGGATGTCAGATGATGAAGTGGAATCCGACAATATAAAAGACTAGACATGAAGGTATTCATAACCAGTTAGTTCTGAGGTTGCTCTATGGCCTGATATTCCTGGCTTTTATCCCATTGATCCTACTATTGGTATCAATTATTTGTTGCTGAGCCACATATATTTTCCTACTAGAAAAGGTCGAGTTCTGAATGAGGACATTTCCTCCTACTCGTATTGGTTCTCCACGGTCAGGTTCTCACGGTTAGGCTCTCAAAACCCGACAAGAGCAAAAAAGAGAAGCAAAGAGAACCGGGTTTACATCAATTTTAAAAAACTATTATAAACTGAAAGCTAGGCTTTGAAATCCCCCCACTAGTGAGTAAGGCAAGTAACATATCTGGATCTATATGAGAGCGAACGAAGATCCCATACAATGCTAAAGAAAGCGTAATTACATCTCTAATTACCTTCAACATTTTTAAAGGCCCCATTTCTTTACCGGAAGAATAAGGGCAAGTAACATATCTGGATCTATTATGAGAAACTGCAAAAGGCTCAGATACATGTCCGCCTCCAGTTCACATGCGTCTCAGACTATCAATATTGAAATCAGGATCCTTAAACCCAACGTACTTTCAAGCCATCAATTGCAATTTCTACTTCTAGCTTAGATGTTGTTGGTATTACTAATTACTGGTATTACTGCTGACAAAAAAAACTCCTCTTCGCCATTATTTTTCTTTCTAAAGCAAGGACTAGCTGCTCTACAACCCCCTTGTTTTAATATGAAAAAGTGTGTGATCATGTGACTATTGATAAAATAATATTTATATTGCTTTAATAAAAAAGAAAAAAAAGATTATCATGTAAACCTCCCTGGCATTAACAAAAGAAACACAAAAGTCAAAAACCAAACGTAAACACTTAAGAGCTTAAATCCAGAAAAACACAAAATATTGAAATCCAAGTTGCTACTTAGACTACTAAACAATGATTCCCAATGATGTTCGTTGTGATGAAGTCGTGGTAAATCCCCAACTAATGGTAGTGTGAGACTCGTGAGCTTATAGCTTTCCATCCATCTCTAGACTCGTGGGGATTTGAGTTTCGAAATGAGGGAAATTTATTTTAAAAATGGTTTTTAAACTTTTGTTATTTCTCTTTGAAGAATTTGGTTTATATCAATTAGCATTAATTCATAATAACTTTAACTCTATTATATACCAAATGGAATGTCTCACGTTTTGGCTTTTAAAATAATTAAATTGCATTTTTATTTTTATTTTATTAAATATCAAATGAAATGGTTGTAGTTTAACAAGACATTTTTTTTTTAAGAAAATAATGGAAATTTTAGCATGAATTTTTAGAAATACGGGTTATAGTTGTCAAGCTTTAAGATTTTGGGTGCTTTAGGTGTTTTTAATGGTATCAAATACATTTCCACCATCAAAAATATGATTCAAGCACTCTTACTATCAAATTTTTTATAATAATAAGAAAAAAAACTAAATTCTAATGATTTTTTTATTGTCCAAACTAAAACTAAATTAACTCCTCAATAAACAACACCAATAAAATGTTTTACATTTTGGCTCTTAAAATATTAGATACCAAATTAGCTCTTAAAATAATTAAACTACATTATGGCTATTATTGTTATTCATTTCTTTATTATTTATTAAACTCATATATATTGAAAGAATTATATTTGGATGATAAATGAACTTATCTATATGTGAAAATTAATGTATGAGTTGTAATGCTTATGTTATTAATGTTGATACTTCGATGGATTTTTTAAGCATGCAAAAGTTAAAAGAAAGTTTGGTAGGTGGATATTGGTTTGGTTTATATTGTGAGTGGATTGTTTTTCAAACACGACATAATGTCCATTCAATTAAAAATTTGATAAAATTTATTTGATATATTTTAATTTTGTTTTTTTTAATAAAATTACAAACAATTTTGTCTAAAAGAATCATAATATGCATGTCACATTAAAATAAATTTAGAAAGTCCATGGGGTCTTGGATAGACAGTGACTGGGTGTTTTGTTAAGGCACTCCTTGATGTAAAGTCACCCGTTCAATTCTCTGCCCAATAGGGGCGATATATTGGACATGATGAAGATGTAGTTCTGCCAAGCTTACAAAAAAAATGATTCATATTCATAAGTATGATATATATATATATATATATATATATAATATATATATATATATATATATATATAATATAATATAATATATATATATATTATAACATTATATCAAAACTTCCCATTTAAATTCAATTAATAAACATACAAAATATAATATTTACAATAAACATTTTTTCTAAGTTAATATATACATATGTACCTATATGTATTATCAATCCTATAATATTATAAATAGTATAAATATAAATATAAATAATATTAATTAAGAACTAGCATAGATCCATCTTAACTTTAGATGTATCAACACTGAGAGGAATCAAACATTTTGAGGTACAAACCTTTTTTCAAATTGTGCATCTTGAAATTTTTTATCTCTCTTAACACTTGGTAGATCAAAAATTAAGATAGATTTGCACAAATTACTATAATTCACTTTTGTTATACTTTTTAAGTATTATATTTGTTGTTTTTTATTTTTTAAATTTTGAATTTTATTTTATTGTTTCATTTTAATTTATTTGTATGATGTTACATATCTTATTTAGAGTGCATCTCATACTTCTCAGTGAAGTAAATTTTGTAATTTTTAAATAAAATGGGATATATATTTACTTACATGTATGATTTAACTAAATGTATAAATATTTGATATACATTAAAAGGGCCACTGATATAATCATATTTTTTCCAATGAGGGAAAAAGTTGATGTGTTTATTTCATGTAAAAGGTGAGAGATAAGTAGGTGTTTACTGGGCATATTTGATAAATAATTAGAGAATATGCATGAGATTCACATAGATCTAAGTTAATTAATGTTAATAAAAAAATGTTGAACCCCATTATAATTTTTTTCCTAATAAGAGTCGAGAATAGTTATTATATTAAAATACATTGAGTTAAAGCTCAGTTTAGATACATTATTTACATAAGCAAGCTGAAACTAGTGGACATGGTTGGAATGGAGTATATATCAATGACTATTTACAAAATTTTGACCTTGAAGCCTTTGAACAAAATGCTACAATATCTATAATATTCCACTTTTACATTCGCCAATATTGACCTAACAAAAACCAAAATTTACAAAGCCTCAAAATATTGCAATAAACCACGAGGAATTATTCCTTTGCTTTGATTTTTTAGTCTCTTGATTAACCATTATGGAAGGGGGACATATCTCTTTTGCCCCTGCCACCAAAGTTCACTTTGATTTAGCCTTCACCTCAAATTAGCCATGTGATCATCTTTGGATTTGTTTGATATAAGAACATGGAGACATTTCTTCTTGGGGATGGACTAATACAACTGATAATTTTTCTTGAAAATCTAACTTAACTTTCTATCTGAGGTGAGAGATCCTAAATATAAATGGTGAATTATATTCAAGGACTCACAAAAAACAATCACCTCCTAAATTCTCAGATTCAACATCACCCTGATATAAGGCATAGGCTTCAACAACATTGTTGGAAGTGTGACCTAAACTCCAAGCAAACACATGTTCTTCTTGATTCTTGGGTGGGAGGGGGGAAGCAATTACCTACTACCACCCCCCCCCCCCCACCCATACACTCTTTCCACCCTTAGGTTTCCTTTTGTTGCTCCATCAAAGTTTATGAAGAAGTGTTTCTACTCCAAGATCCACTTGTCAAATTTCTCTTTTTTCTCTTTAGATAATCTTACTTTCCAACTCTCGTTGAGATGTGTTTTTCCCATAATGGCCCACATTGGATCAAAAACTTTAATCTATTTTGATTCCTCCCCATCCAACTTATGATCCTCTTCATTTATTTCTTAGGCCAGAAAGATTCTCTAAGAAGCCCTATTATTGATCTTATTGTCTTAATGACATCCACCCTTTCATCGTAAAAAACAAAATGATTTCTAGCTAGCCAAATTTTCCACCATACATATTTAAGCTGTACTACACAAATTGCCTTCATTAAATTTTTCCTTGAACTTCAAGAGTGGAAGGGCGTTCCAAGAAGAGATGATCTATACTTTTGGTAGTGTGCTTGCACAAGGCGCAGCTGGAAAGTCTAATAATTCCTCTTTTTAATAGATATCTAATTGTTAGGATCTTCCTATGTATTAATGCAAACAAAAAATATTAATTTTTGGGAGGCATTATGAGCTCCAAATAAAGGCCCAAAGCCGAGAAGATGGAGGTCTAATATCAAGGAAGAGAAAACATTGATAACCCCTTTTAACATGATACAAATCACCTACCTAGCCTCGAGAGTCTCGATATGACAAGGAGGAAGGAGCATATCCAATAAGAGAAAATTTGAGACATCTGCAAATACTAATAAAGTGGCCCGAAATGTTACCCCAATCTCAACTCCACCAATGCCCATCAGATGACCAAGAGAAGATATCCCACATAAATATTTTAACTTGGGAAATCAACCAATTACCCATGGGATGAAATAAGGGATTTGAGCCCATAGGAAGGTTTCCCATAATTCCCTAATTCCAAAATTCCATAATCTCCTAGAATCCAAGTCAACTTAGACCTAATTAAAGGAATAGACACAACATCAAATGCCATATTTGGGAGTATCCTTTATTGTGGGGGATATGATGAATATAATATTCTTTCACCCCATTAAGATATTTTTTATGAAGCACATGTTTCGACCAATCATTATCTCCTGTGATTAGTTGTTAAACTAGGTTTTCCCCAAGGGTTATAGCCATTAGAAGGGGGTCTCATACTGCTGACCATGCCATGGATTTTGGAACTCTAACCACCTTCCAATTCACCAGATGAAAGTTTTTAGAGTTTGTCTCTCCTCCTTGCCAGAGAAACCACCTAAGTTCTTGAGCCATTTTTTAACTAATAGAGATGGGGGCCAACATAGTTGAGAACTGGAATACAGGAAAGGCCTAAAGGAGAGATTGAACTAGAATTAATCTTCCAGTTGAATTTAGCTAATGAGGCCCCATTGCTAAAATTTGGATTTCAACTTGTCAATGGCAAGACCCTAAGAAGGATGTGGGAACATTTTGAGACATATGTGTAGTCCAAATATTTGAAATTGGTCCACTCATCCCTTCCTGCTATCCCTAAAATTCTTCAGATCATTCCATGCAATAGTTTGTTGACATTCCAAGAATAAAAATGACTTTTACCCTCATTTATCAATCCTCCCGAGCCCCACACAAAATCATCCAAAATAAATTTGAAGTGTTGTGCTAAAATACAAGAGGCACCACCAAGAAGGATCATGTCATTAGTGAATTGTGCGTGATTTATGCTCTTTATACCTTATGTGAATCAGATTCTAGGGAGGGAGTGACATCTTCATTCAAATTTTAGCTTCCTACTCAAGGATTTAGCCATGAAAATGTAAAGAATGGGGCAAAAGGGGCACCCCTACCTGAGGACCCTGGAAGCTTTAAAGAAACCAATCACAGATCCACTGATAAGAGGGGCAACCCAAAGCCCACAAATACAAGCATTGATCCAATATATAAAAATAGAAGTGAACCCCATTTTTCTTAAAATATAAAAGAGAAAATAATGATGCACATGATCAAAGGCATTAGCCATATCTAACTTTATAACCATCCCTTTATCTCCTTTGGACAATCTAGATTTTATGGCTCCCTATACTTAAACAAAGTTCTCCATTAAATGCCTCTTACTAATGAACCCTCCTTGAATTTTAGAGATTAGATTGGGAAGAAGAGGCATGTGTTTTTGACACGTTTTTGAACAATAATCTTTGTAATAATATTATATGAGAAATTATAAAGAGAAATAGGTCTAAATCGAGAGAAAGAATAGGCCTTTACATTTTAGGGACCGTAGCAAAGAAGTATGAATTAAGAGCGCCAACCATTTGACCTGATTTTTAAATAAAGTCCATTTTGATCAGATCATATTTAATTGTGTTCCTAATTTTCCATTAAAAGTGTCCCGCAAATCCATTAGGACCAGGATCTTTATTTGGATCAAAGGACCAAACTACCTTCTAAATTTCTTCTTCCGTGATAGGGAGCAAAATCTTGGCATTTTCCAACTCTAAAACTAGCTAGGGCATATGGCCTAAAAATATTCCACTAAATCTACAAAGGCATCTCCATATTCTTTATATAAGGACTCAAAGTGATTAAAAGTGACATCGTTTATTCTATCAAGATATAAAATAATCTCCCCGTTAAGCTCCACATACTTTATTATATTTTTCTATTCCATTATTTTTCATTATTTGTGGAAGGAACTAGTACTTTTATCCTGATTTTAGCCACAAAATTCTTGATTTCGGTCTCCATATATCCTCTTCTTCCTTTAAATTCCTATGCAATTCTTCAAAGGTTTTTCACTCTTTAGAAAGCAAATTCTCAATGGAATTCCCTCTAGGTTGAATCTGATCTGCCTCACTTTCCTTTTTTGATATTTAGAAGTTCCCTTTGCCCATTTTATTATTTCCTATTTTAAGCCCTTGATTTTCTACTCCCATATGAAGATAGGAGAACTAATAACCCACCTTGACCTTGTGCGATGCACAAGTGGCTTAAAATCCTTGCAATTCATCCACAAAGGGTTAAAATGAAATGAGATGGGACCCTTTAATTCTTCTAACTCTAAAAGAAGCTTGATTGGGTGAGAACCACCCCAAGGCAAATGAAAGGAAGAGAAAGATTTTTTTTTAACCAGAAGATCACTTACTACTAGGAATTGATCCAATCTTGCAACAATGTGTCCAAGGAAAAATATTTTCTTGCTCCAAGTAAATTTGGAGAGTTTAGGCTTAACGTTGACTAGGTCCAACTAGGAAATCAAATCCTCCATCTTTTCCTGAAACTGGTCTCTTACAATATTATCACCTTTCTTCTCCCACTACTAAATTGAAACATTAAAATCCCCACTAAAATGCAGTTGGAGTTGAGAAGGGTTTCTCTTTGTCCTAACAAAGAATTCCAACATTCTACCTTGTCATGATACATATTTGGCATGTAAATGTTTACTATGTTGCAAATTTTTCGAGATGGGAGATGAATCAATCTAGTGATGGTCCAATACTAAGATTTTTCTTCTTGTAGAAGATTGAAGAAGGAGGATGCCCATAGAGTGAAAACTCTACCTGAAGTTTTCCTTGAACTTACTACCAGTACTTTACTCCTTTTCCAATTTTTTTGCATTTTGACAGTCTCATGGTCCCCTATTTTCATCTCCTGAAGGAGGAGGACATGAGGATTCTCTGATCTAATTAAGCTTTCGATTTCAAATTCCCTTTTTTCATTGCCCATCCCCTTGCAATTCTAGGAGACGATATTGATTATTAGCTAGAAACTTTAGAGCCTCCACCAGGATTAGGGCCAAAGGAACCAAATTTATTTTTATTTTTAGGGAATATGAAGGAGGGAACATTAATGACCGATTGAGTTCCTTTTTCTTTATCCCCTTCTACATGAGCCAACTCAAGCTTCCGATTAGATATTTTTCCCGCTTTCCTTGTAGATTTTGAGGGATCAAAACCCCTTTCCATTTCATTTTCTGATTTGTCATCAACTAGGGTAAAGAAATTGAGGTGAGATTTTTTTGCTTGTGGAGATTCAAAACCTCCTTCCTTTTTTGAACCTGCATCTTCCACTAAGACATTTTACATAAGGTCATCTTCTGGTTATGGAACTTTATGTCATCATGGGATTCGTCATCTCCCTTTTCTCCTTATGTTTGCTCTAGTGCTTCAACCCCCTGAGAATCTCCTTCATCCTCTTCATTTCCCGAGACAACAAACTAATTTGCATGTTGATAAATCTTCTTCCCAACTCATGTAGATGAATCTTTCCCCTTATTTTGAGGACGTTATGGAGGAGAAGGGGTCCTTTGGGGGGAGAGGGAGGGTTGGGGGTTGTCGCTCCTATGAGGATTTTGGCATGTTTATCCTATTCTTCTCTTCTCTATTTTCCATTTACCCCCATCCTACTACTACTTGAGGGCATCACCATTTTTGGGGAAATTCTTGGCAAAGTGCCCATACTCGTGACATTGTTTACACTTCAAAGGGATTTGATCATAATCCACTTGTTGAATGAAAGACTTGTTATCTAATGTGAGATGAATTACTTCCAAAAGTCCTCTCTCAAGGTCTACTTCTACATAGATACGAGCACATGCATACATTGAATCTCTTGGTTCTACTTTATCTATGTATCTTCCCAAGCCATTTCTAATGTTTCTCAAAGTATCCTCATCCTAGCAATGAAGTGGTAAGTGAGGAAGTTTTAACGATACTGGAACTGCTGAGGGAACATCATTATTAAGATTAAAATCCAAGGTCCAACGATCCAAGTAAAGACCCTAAGCACCTATGAAGCAAGGGTCGCTCTTGAATATGAGATCTAAATCTTCTTTAAGTTTAAATAAAAAGGTGAAGAAACCGTTGTCACAGAAGGAACACTCTATATGGCCTTTAGCCAAAGGTCTCTAGTTTCTTTCCACCCATGGCCTCAAAGATCTTGGAGAAGGTCAACCCCCATAAATTGGTCAACCAAACCTCTTTCAGCTAGACCGATAGTCATTGCCTAAGATTTACTTAGATTCACTTGCACTTTCAAAATCCTATCCAACTCCTTAACAAATTTCTCAGCTATATTGATTTGCAAAGTGTCATGGATATTCCATTGGATAGCTCATCAACAAATTTGATAATATTATATTTAAAATCTGAGATTCTATAATATTATAGTTTTATTTAATATCTAGATCTGTAAAATTAATTGTAATTAGTGCATGTATGTAAAAGTAAATGAAGCATAAAAGTAGAGAACGAAAAAATAAGCTCACACACACACATAATACACAAGATATTCTCTCTAGGAAACCCTTTCGGGAGAAAACCCAGCTAGAAGGTGAGGTCGCTTCACTCTCTTTCTCTATCTGGAAATATGGCTGCTTATACAAAGAAGTAATCCATGTGGCTCATGGGCTGCTACAGTGCACAAATCCTCTCTGTCTTCTCTACCTCCTATCTCTCTTGGCTATCATTTCTCAGCTATGGAACAAAATGCTCTCGAAAGAATGGAATGTCTCTTCCTCCTAGTGGCTTGGTTATAACACAACCCGATAGCCTACTAGTGGTTAAGTTTGACTACATAAACTCTTAACTAAAGTTACAAAATAGACTCTTATAGAGTATTTTACATCACAAACGCGTGGCTATCCCCTTTTCCATGAATAATGGGGGCTAATGTGGCATCCTCCCGAACTATAGGTGTGAAAATAGGAAGGTCAACTTCTAAGTGGCATAATGTTTGCATACAGACTCTGATTGACGCGATTCTTGCATCTTTAGAAATCTTTTTGTGTGTAGAATAGCATGATAATGTGATGTGCTTAAGCGACAAATTTTTACCCCAAAAAAATTTCGTTTGATGCCTCAAAACTCTCATGGAAGGTTTCATACCCCGTTTCACCAAACTGGGTCCCGCCGGTAAAAACGGTCTCGTGAGTTGATTCCTCTACTTTTTCCACTCCAAATGCATCGAGATGGATGAAAAAAATATGATGATCCAATTCATATCATATATATGGTTTTAAAAAATTGAATATCAACTTTTACAATCTCATTAAAAGCAATGGTCGCTAGAGATGGTAGTGTGGAGTGAGAAGAAAGTGGGGGGGTTGACCCCCCCACAACAACAACCATTTTCGAAACCAAGAGAAAGCACATGAAAAAATTCCTACCAGAGCTGAGCCCCCAGGATTCCAATTACAACCCCTGTGCTCAAACCAACCTTTCACTATTACCTCTCATGTCTAGGGCCATTTGTACAATAAATGAGGAAATACTATTTTATGTTGAACTCCATTGTAATTAATCACTAGAAGATTTTTAGATTCCCAAATTGGGAGAGGTAGAACAAGATCAATGAAGTAGAGGTGTAGTGACACTTACATATGCAATATCATTGTTCTCTCATAAAAGATGCTAAAAGAAATTAATAATACTACATAAGCAATTTGAATATAAGGAAAGAGATCAAAGTGCAAAACTACTTGAAGCTTATTATCCCATGATGTGAAAGACTGGGAATAACAGAGGTAAGAACTAATCCATACATATTAATATGTGAAACAAGAATATGAGAACAACCTAAGGAGCGTGGGAGGAAATGATATGCAAAATACATGGAAATGAGGAAGTAGAAACTATGTAGTGATTTCCCCTTATTACTATTTTTTAGAAGAATTGTTAAAACTGCCACCTTTCACCAAGGAGGCCAAGGGTCGAGTTAGAGGGACTGCCCCTATACTCTTGAGCCTAAGACAATTGTCCACAAGCACGTTGAGCAGGTTAACCAAGTTTCGACCTTAGGCGGGGCCTCAATATTGGTCTACAAACATTTTTTAGTGTAGGATGTCCATCATTCATCCTAGCTCAATAAACTATGCTTTCTCTTATGTTGTGCATTGTAATCATAAATTAGAAAGGTTGAATTTGCATATTAAAAATTGGAAAATAATGTTTTAAAACAATTTAATGAAATGTTTTACAAAGTTGGAAAGGAAAATAATATGGACCACGAGTAAAAAATTTAAGAATAAAGTCATCAAGAAATCCAATACATAAGAAAGCTCATTATGTGAGACTTCACATTATACATTAACTCTAATTATCATAATTTTTGTTTTTTACTTTTTCAAAACTATTATATAATCTTTTATTTATTTATTTATTTTTGCGAAAAAAAATTATTAAATTATATGTCTATTTCTTAAAAAACAAATCAAAGAAAAAAAATTCAAAATGTGAAGGCACTTCAATAACTCCAAGTATGAGGTCCCTTACATAAAATCACTGAAGCCATAATACTTGCCTAATATCATGAGTATATCAAATTCATTGGAGATGTAGTTATTGTGATGAAATTATATCTCCACATATAAAGTACAACAATAAATGGAGTACAACCCTAAATTATGATTTTTCTTTTATATAATAAATACAACCCCATATAGTATTGGTGAAGATTATCCACTATGCACTAAGTTGGTGATTGACTTAACGCATGATGGTATGCATGGCCTTCTTCACATGTATGGTTTAACATGATGGTATCTTATGGTGAGAAGCATCCAATGAAGATCGCTGCACATCCCCAAGGTGTTAGTTCCAAGCCATCCTCAAAAATGGGTGGCGTTAGAGCGATATTATCCTAAATCTTCTTATGATATCTCATTAATGACTACATTTGTGTTTTACTTACTAATTTTAATCACACTTTCTTGTCAATTGTTCTGTATTTTTGGTTTCCTATCAACGCTTCTCTCTTCTTTCTCAATAAATGTTTAGAAAACTACTAGCACTCATTTAGAACTCACATTTGGTCAATAGATGCTCTTCTAATTGGCTAAGGTGATACACCACCGCATTTTTCTTGCCATGACTATCAAGGAATTACAAGTCAAACTCATGCAATAACAAAATAGCTATGTGATCAACACCCTCTTCATCGGACCTTTTGATTTTCCCTAGACAATTTTCCTAACATGCATATATAGCCACAAGAAATAGTTGACAATGCAATTGAATGTTGCGCCTGCCTACTTGAGGAAAGGGTAAGTGACTAGGTTTTATTCTCAAGTACTACTTCCTTTGTGAGTAAGTGGGTTAAGAATACCTAGCAATTTGGTAATGACCCTTCACCGTGAACTCACCCCGGATTCGCCCAAAACTTCTCTTGGTATGTAAAATAATGGGAAAAATGCATATTTCATGTTTTATTTTTCTGGAAACGTTTTTCATATTTATTCTTCTTGAGATTTCTATGCTTCCAATCATGCTATCGTCCAATCTCAATATCTATATTGAAATTTCTTCACTCTTCTCTGTCAAAATTTGAGTGTTGTAGTACTTATGAAAGTTTGTAAGGAAAAAAAAAGGTGCACGATGGAATAATTGTTTATCCTCTTAATTGAAACGTACTATGAAGAGAGTATGTTATATGCTCTAGATCCAGGTATCTGAATGTTCCTTTCACTACAATGGTAACATGAGTATCCTCCCCATCAATTATCAGCCTTGAAAGATTGAAGTTGACCAAGTTTCTATTCAAACTATTGTATAAAAGTATATTGGAAGTCTTGATGTACATGTGAATTATCTTTAGGATGCAACCCATGTGATAGTATTCCCAACCTTTAGATAGAAATATTGGGTCAATCACATTAGATATACTTAAATATACATTGATTTGCTCCTACTTCACCATAATCAATATTGAAAGCAACAAGTGTTTAGACCATACATATCAACTATAGAATACATTCCCTCTTATTCATATGTAGGTAGGGGTTCCTTAAGTAACTGCAAAACACCAAAGAAATATATTTCCCTTAAATGGCATGTAGTCGGATTAATTACAAATTTAACTTGAATCATTGTTTTATGTGGAAAATGTCCAATATATGAAATATGAAAATAACTTTTGAACCTTGAAATCTAAAAATAGGTTTTGTGTAGCAATATAAGAAATATAGGATATGATTACTTCAATTTCAACGAATAATCAAAGAGATGTTGCCTAGCAATTACACCACTAAAACCATTGTTTGTTATATTCTTATGTGAAAATATTGAGTACCCATGAGGTGTAAACCAGTTGGTTAGTGTGGGGTTTATTCCTCACCAAGTCTCAATTCAAACCTCATGGGGAGGGGTTGAAGATGAGAGCCACCTTTGGAGGAATTAAATTATCCCAAGGGGCGTCTAAGCTCAATCGAGTTTCATAAAATCTTGGTGATAACATCCCACTATTTGGTAGAGTGTTCTTCCATTCAACATTGAGGTTGGGTCTGACCTAGGCTCACCCTAGTTCTAGAAGAAGAAAAAAAGCAGAAGGAAAAACGAAGACAAGAAAAAGAAAAAATGTTAAAAACATTGAATGCCACACTTATTGATTAATTTTATTTTTTAATAAAAAAATTAAATAATAATAATAATTAAAACACGATAGAAAAAGAAAATGAAAAAAAAAAAAAAGAGAAGAAAGAAAAGAAAAGAAAAAACGAAAAAACGAAAAGGTTAAAAAAAAATTAATGCAAAACTTATTGATTAATTTTATGTTATTTTTAACAAAATATTATAATAATAATAGTAATAATAATTAGAACACAAAAGCACCGAGGGTTAGCTCAATTGATCGAGTCTCAGTTGTTAAAGCACCTTTTCTACTAAGAGGCCAAAAGTTCATTTCTCTCAACACTCTCAGGGCTAGGCTCTATGGTTGAGCTGATAGGAAGTGATCCCTTCAGGTGGATCAGTTAGGTTCAAATCTTTTGTGGATGTCGTGGTCACCAATCTCCAAGTTCTGTGAACCACATAGAAAAATAATAATTAGAACACATACAAGTTTGAAGGGTTTTGTTCATACAGCTACTCAATTGACTATTCAAGTTGTTATTTTTGTTTTGTAATCATTTACATAGTAACCAAAGTAAAATTTCATTTAATAATTTTAAAAGCTTAGTAATTTTTTTGGTTTTTTTTGGAAATTAAACTTGAAAGTGGTCAACATGACTAAACTAGTAAATATTTGGTAGTGTCTTTGCAATGGCTTTGTCAAATGAATTGCTAACTAAGAAATGATTATTGTTAAATGACCAATTAATTCCACCATGTATGTAGTACGTAAATAAATGTTGTATAAACCATTGTTTTTTTCCTTGGAAAAAAACTATAATTTCATTCATATAAGTAAAAAAAAATACATTTTGTATATACACAACATCGTGTGTATTCATTGGGAAACTACCCAATTCATGTAGTGGCTATATTGCATTACATCAAAAAGTATCATATATTGTCCTTTCATCAAATATTTCTTACATTTTTCTAAACATCATAGAAAAAATTATAGTATAGTGTTGTCAAAACCAACAACCTGTAAACAAACATATATACTAACATAATATGCTATGAAGCATCACAAAAACTGATAAGTGAAAGTTTTAAAAACTAAACATGATCTTCATTTTGTATGTCGTCCATAAATGGCATGTGGTGAATTGGTAGTGATCAACTCCCAAGTCTTTAGCTACCTGCCACAATCCCCTGAATCAAGTGTGGATCTTCCTTAGAAAGTTTGTTTGCTACGCCATTTCGTTCCCATGTAACGAATTGCTCACACCAATCTGGATAATCGATGCCATATGATCGGGCTCTGAAGAGACATCCACCAAAATATCCTTCAGAAAGTCCACCATAGTACTCGGCTCAACAACCTCGAACTACATTGAGTTCTATTCCCCTACATGAACCTCCTTTTTCATATTTGTGTAAACTACTTGTGCCCCTTCTACAATCTTTTGTTTCTCAAAGGCTTCCACATAAACAGACGGATTTTTAAATGGAAGACTACAATTGTTTACCATATGACCATACTTGTGGCATCTCCTACACCTAAATAGAATCCCTTCATAATCCAACACATGTAATATGTCCGTCCCTTTTCCAATATTCATGGTCTTGTGCAACTTCTCCCAAAGGTCCAAACTAACAAGGATCCTTGCCATAATCATGTCTTTGGTCTCTTTAAAGGATAAATCCACATCCAAATAATGGCCTAGATTATTTCCCAAGTTTTCAAACTTTGCTTGTTCCACATGTGCTACGACAACCCAGCAAAACAATCCTGCACCTGGACCACATCTAATCTCTCCCTACTAGCATAAAAAAGAGGATACTAGAACTTGAAGATGACAGGAGTGGAATCAATTGACTATACCTATTTTTCAATTGTTTTAGCCTCCTCATGGGTTTTGAAATTCATCTAAATCCAACCCATGGCCAACAAAAAATATTTGGAGTGTTATGTAGAATTCTTCTTGAATGTGTACGAAAAGAAACTACTTTAGGTTGTGGATGACAAACAACCCTAACAATAAAAATGGTTGTTAAACAGTGTAGATTTGCAACAAATGATAGAAACAAAAACTGCCAAAGCTCTGATTTATGCAACAGACAGAGTTAAACAACAAAATCGAATAATAAAATAAGCACAAATAACTCCAATAATCCAATGGAAACTATATATATAAAGAATATATTTTATTAAACAACACCTATTAAGGGAACAAATAATGTTATAAGTCCCCCCCAATGGGATGGGTTCTTGGCTATCCTCAATGTCTTTAGCTTTTGTAGAGTCCCTCTCCTCTATAACGTGTAAAACCCAACAAACAAAATGTTTGAGCTCAATGAGAACGCAAATGAAAAAGAAAATGGTGTGCGACAATGATAATAATCGGAGCTACAACAATGAGTGTAACAATGAAAATGATCAAAAGTGAAGGATGAATGGAAAACCCTTCTATTTGTAACAAAATATTATGTTATCCTTGAATAAGGAGCAATAATAAAATATTATTAACCCCATTCTAGAAATAATCATTTGGAATATTTTATTATATTTGGTTTGGAGGGAAGAAGTATTTAAACTTTTCTGTAGAAGTAATTAATAAATAATTGATTTATTTATCATCTCAGTAAATATGGTTAAGGAATAATAAACAAATAATGATTTATTTAATTATTCCTAGGGGATTTAGTCAAACTTGACAAGAAATAATAACTAATTAGTGATTAATTAATTATCCCTAGAGAAAAATAAGATAATTAATGATTTATCTATTTATTTCTCATAATTGGGTCAAATGTGACGAGGAATATTAATTAAACAATAGTTTAATTAATTATTCCTAGAAGATAATTAAATAAATAGTGATTTATTTAATTATTCTTCATGGGTTTAATGATAAATGACTTAACAAATGTGGTTTATTAAGTAATTTCTCACAGTGAAAACAATTTTACTATGGTAAAATTGGACCTACATGGTGTACTTCGATCCATCTAATAAATTATGGTTAGATGATCAATTTTTTGTGATAAAATAGAGCATCTTTAACCAATGGATTGATCTTTTCATCCCTCCAATCCTCACGTGTATTTAAACAAAACTTTTGCCCATTGGCCCTACCCACCGAGGATTTTTCCACACACTCCACCACTTGAGCCATCTCCACATCATCTCCCAAACAAAGCTTGTAAGGAGCATGGGTTTTTTCACTTTTCATGACGTGGTTCTTCTTCCTTTTTGAATAAACCCCAAGCCATCCAAAGAAGGCATACGTGAATTTATAACCTCCACCCCATCCTATACCTACCTAAACCCATTCTCGTTCCCCGACGTAATAACCTCCTTAGCTGCTAAAACTTGAATAATTCCTACATCAATAGCAGGAAGCTCTACACCATACTAAAAAGCCTCAGAGAATTGACCTGAAACTACTGGAAAGACTCATGTACCCGAGGAAACCACTTCTGACGAAAACCACCACCACTTGAAAAAAAATGTAATCCTAAATCCAAAATCCCAATTGAAAAGGAACCCTGTAAACTAAGATGATTGTCGTTGAAGATCGATGGGTTTGTGGGAGTAAAACCCCACATATTAAGTGCATGAGAGCAACTACCTTCAAGAGGGGGAAAATGATTTACCTAAGAAAGCACCAACAAAACCCCTAGACACATGGTGGGAGAAATGAAGGAATCTCATACATGCAATGAATCTCTGTCATAGAAAACCCTCTAGAAGAAATAAGCTAATAGTAAATTTCTAATAGTAGTATGTGCAAATATTCCTAATGTTTCTTGTTTATAAAAACTTCTCAAGAATGGATTGGAGCTCTGTGAAATCCATCTCTCGAAGACTAGGGTTTCCCTAACTGTCGTTGACTCTTGTTCTGTTGTCAAATCGTGCCTTTGATTGTTGCCATTGTTGTTGCTTGAATTCCCCTTAACGTTCATATATAAACCATTATTATCTTATATAATATTTAAATATGAATCATGTTCTCTCCAAAACCTTAAATACAAAGATTGCATAATAAATAAAATAAATCTATTTGATTTGAAAAATAAATATATAATATATAATATTATCACATCATTTCTTTAATTTCTTTTAATATTATTTTTAAGTTTTATATATAAAAAACTTTAGCTTATTATTATCCACATATAAAAGCCTTTAATATATTATTACAAATGTTCTATTTTATTAAATATAAATATGCTTTCTTTCTTATCCTTCTTTGTTATTAGCCTCTATCTCTTGATTTTTGGCACCCGGAGGTCATCTCCCTCCAATGCTTCCTTATACTTGGTTAAAGAGGGCCTTCTGCTATTAGTTACTTATTTCTTTCTAACCTCCCCTCACCAACATCCTCCTTGTTTGATTACGTCCTCCAACCTTGGCCTCTAAGCTTCCTTTGACTCTTCTATTTTATTAGTGATTGCTAGACCCCCACCCCTCTTCCTCTTATACTTTTAATAATTCTGCTACCATGTCACGAAGTGGCTCTACTCTCTCCAACCTGAGCTCTAGCAAAAAAGTGCCCTATCCTTCTATGCATGCTCAATTAAGCACAAAACCGACATCTTGCAGGTACAAGGAGCTCACTCCTTGCTCAATGAAGGAACAATTGGAAATAATTGATTGTGAAGCACGAGTTGAAAGAAGGTTTGTGTCTAACATATAGGTGGAAGAAGAAGTTGGGAAATTGGTCTAGATACAAAAAAATCCATGTACCAAGGTTGTTGTCTAACATACAGGTGGAAGAAGAAGTTTGGCAATGGGTTCTAGATATGGAAAAACCCATGTACCAGGCAAACCCAATATATGGAACATATATTAGCAATTAAAAGCAATAATGAAAAAGGTGTTGATAGAGTGAAACAAAGCCTGTGAGGAGATTCTTCTAATTGCATTATTGCTTTACAACAATAAGTAAACAAAATGGGTAATAAAATTCCAATGTTTGCCAAGAATTTAGCAAACCTAGAATTTCACAACAATGGAGAGGATGATCAACCCCCTGCCCCTATCTAGGTGGACTTCTCCAATAAATAATTATGATTATGGTTCTCTTACTTTTGTTTCTAGACGATGAGTGTAGGCTTAATAGACCTACACACAATTGTTATAAGGTTTTTATTTCTAATGTTATAGTTAGTTTTAGATTCAGTTACTTAATTAAATATTTCTTGGTTTTTAACCTTATTTTGAGACTTCAAATTTGTTGTTTTACTTTCAGTATGATTTCACTAATAATAAACTAGAAATTAAAATTATGTAACTTTTTTTATTAATAATACAATTATTCTAAGCCTACAAAGGGAGTTGAAGTAATGATCATTTTGTTATGAAATACTATGTAAAACATCAAATTAAAGGTTCAAATCTCCCATAATAATACAAGTATGCCATTTTTTTAGTTGATATAAAAACTTCATTTATATTATCATGGAAATACAGTTTACAAAATGATTCTCAACAGCTAGGAGAGCCGAAGTATGCAAAAGATATGCTCATAGAACCTATATTTCCGCTAGGCTAAGTAGCCTTACATACTAAAATGGTGACAAAAAAAGACAAACAAGTTCTGAATAATATTTTATGGAGGTGGTTGTTTGGGGGGGTCGAAGGAGGCACCACTACCTCCAACACATTCAAGAGTTCGTTTGTTCGCTGGTGGCTCCGACGGATGCTGGCCAATTGTTCTAAGATCTCATTATGACTAAATTGGATATCTTCCATCTAGGTGACAAACTCATTCCTATCCTCGTATCAGTGCTCCCGGAGGATGTCCAGGTTGACCTGAATGGCTCTCAATTGTTATGGAATTGAGTCCATGGTGGCTGGCAGGACCACGTGACTTGGGGAGTGACCCTGATCTTGGGCAACTTCCCCCACTCATCCCGCACTCTCTGAATTTGTTGACAACAGACTATGGTTCCTTGCGTAGTGGCCCGCCTACCTCTGCTGCCCTCCGCCTCTATGAGGTCGACCCTGTTGGCGAAGCATGACAGTAGGTGTGCTAAGATTTTGTACCTGCAACACAACGATTACCCCCAACTCCACTGGTTTACTGCCCTACAACCACAGACATAAAACTCTCGAGCTGAACAATAAGGTGAGGGTGGGCACACTGCTCGATTGTAGTCACTAGAGAACCCCTTGACTCCCACATACTTGATTTTACCTAAACAATTCTCCCAAACATGACAACCGAAGATGGAAGGAGACTTCCCAGCCCAACCCTCTTGAACTCGAACAAACTTCAAAAGTTTACTAGGCAGAAGACACAACAAGAAGGCTAACAGTCTTAGACACAACCCACTTAGGGCCCGGACCAATAGAACGCTGTGTTGAAGGCACATGAAACACCCAGACTAAGATAAGGGACTAAGCCCCCGCGACACCGAGAAACCGTTGCACAAGAACCACCCCTTGCACCCCCATGCCCCTTAACTAACAAGACCAGAGAAAAATACAATAACAAGTTCAACCCACCCAATTGGGTACCAACCATTAACCCAAAACCCTAACCCTGAAAGGACGACCAAATACCACCAAACGCATTCCACATTCAATGAGAAGGTTTCACAATTTAACCATAACCAAAAGCCTAAGAGTACCTAAAAAACCCAACACACCAATTCGACCGAGAAGCTCCTTCATGGACTAGAGCCAGAGGTTCCACCAACACATTCACATCTGATAAGCGAAGCTGTAAAGCTAAAAAATTTCTCTCCAACGTCCTAGATAAACGCCTGTGAGCCAACTAAGACACTACGAGTTACATGCAGGACTGCCTTTACTAATTGCTGATTGTTTCGCTTCCAGGGTGAGTTCGCATGTCCACCCTCGAGCAAACTTACCACCCTACACTCTTTGTTCGTCTCTTGCACCACTTCAATCTTCCCCAGAAGTGTAAGGGACATAATAACCAAGATCGACATGTCTAGGAGGATCAAAGGATGATTAACCTATCCCAAACCACTGTAATGTACTTTAATCATGTGTGTCGTGTGGCAAGGGGGAAAGCCACAAGGCGAGTTGGCCATTCGATTGATCACCCATCAAGGGAACAAGTATGCTAATTTACACACATGTATACTTCATATAAATAGAACAACTAAAAAAATCTAATGACTTGATTTATTCTAAATTTATATTATAAAAAAATATATTAAACAACATTTAAATATAAAAATATTGTAAAAATAATATTAATATTAAAGCTATTTAGATTAGAATGGGTTCATCATCTTAATCATAGTTTAAGAATAAGTCAAGGGACAAATATGCTAACAAAGATACAAACAATTACAATCATCTTAAACCAAGTTTAAGAATGGGTCAAGGGACAATAATAAAAATAATACTAAGAAATGTTCCATGCACACATATCTTAATTAGCTCTGTCACGTGCACACATATCTTAATTACAAGAAAACAATTCTGACCCATGCATTATATGAAAGAAATATGACCTAGAGATTCCCAAATGACCTAATGAGATGACCTACCAAAATCTTCTTGGGTGACAACATGTATCATACATTGGTGGGAATAGAGCATGGAGTTTTTCTACACCGTTTTAATTTTAATTTTAATTCAGCGTATAATTGAATTTCAATGAATTTCATCATGGCACGGAACAATAACTTGGTCCTGATCGCCGTACTAACTCCTAGCAGTATAATATGGAAAAAAAATTTAGATATTTTGAATTTTCAGACAATGTCCAATCCATCATTCTGTCTTAGAAGTATAATATGAAAAAATAATTTGAAATTATCAAAGTAATGTCCAATCCATCACTCTCACATCCTCTAATCGCAAAGCCTGCGTGGGTTTAGATTGGCCATTTATTTTCTAGTGCTTACACTATGGCTCCTCGTTTTATATGACAACAACTTAAAATTTAAATATGTTCGCATTAATTTATGTTAACTATAGACTTTCTATTTAGTTTAATGATGGACAGCCGTTAGAGTAATTATATTATTTTAATCACGAGTCAACAAAGTTGAGATATACCAGGTTTATTTTAATTGTAGCTACCTTGTTTTTAATGATTGTTTCTCGAAATCAAGTGCTAAGCATATTAGGGAGCATTAATTTTAAGAAAGTACGTAAATAGCATAATTTAAGGAAATTAACCATGGTAGGAAAGTACATTAAAAGAACATAATATTCGGAAAGAATGGAAAAAGGGTATTATAAAAAATTGTCGGTGAGATATATTTTTATTTATGAAATATAAAAAATAAAAAATTGAGAAAAAGAAATTAAATATATATTAAAAGATAAACATAATTTTACAATATATAAATGTTAATTGTATTTTTTTATTTTAAATGATATTTTAAGGAAGTATGTAAAAAAAATATTATTGTGTAACGCGAAAAAATATTATGGTGCAATGTTATATGTTGTGTGAATTTATTTTCTCAACCATTAAGTTTTTAGATATAGAAAAATTTATGTCCGGAGTGTTTTTAAGACATAAGTGTATTTGATTTGTTTTTAATGAGCATTGAAAGAAACAATGTGAATGAGGTATTACGAGGCATTGTCAATCGAAGACTATTTTTTGTAGTATACAGTATAATAAGGGAATATCAAGAAAGCAAGTGAGAAATATTACTTTATTTTCGTTGGCTCTATTGACAAAATAATCATGAGATATTGATCCTTTTATATATTATTGCCAAACACTTTTCTTTAACCAATCTATGATGATATGTTTTCAGATAAAAATGTATTTATGTGTTAGACACAATTCCAAAATGCATAAATATTATGTGTATTTGATTTGTTATAATAGACATTTTACAAAAACATATACAAGGGGTATTATGGACTAGTGCTAGTAAATATTTTTTTATGAAATTTCGCAACACAAAGAAGGAAGAAAGGATGAACTTTGAACAAACAAACTATTAAACATACTCACCTTGCAACTAAATAACTAATATATTAATAAGAGACATTATTCTTACAATTATGATAATTTAATTTATCATTGACCTTCTTTTTAATCAACACTCAATTTTAGCTTTTCTATATTGAGTTAATTTGTGCATCATATCAAATTCACTAAATTTATGAAACACCTTGTCCTATAAAACTTGTTCATTGTTTAAATAATTACTACCATAATAACTAAGCGAGGATTATTTAGTCAATTAGGTTATGGTTCAATGATCGAGATGAGGCATTGTCATATAATAATTCATATGTAAATATCAAAAGTTATTGAATCATGAATTATAAATTGATTGAGTTTGACAAAATTCATATACAACATTTATTAATTAAGAAATACTAAAGAACCCATATCAATCTTAGCCACCTTTTCTTAGTAACATTTAGATGTATTGATCAAGTTTTTTTAGATTGGGGATTCTTAAACAACTATCGTACGATTCTTGGAAGATTCAACAAGATTTTGAATTCCTAGTTTTAGCCTCATCTCCAAATGTGATGGGGAGGATTCCAAATTTTCATTCTTCCTAGTTAAGATTCTTCTTTTACATTGGTGGATAGAATAAGGCCTGACAAATTGATGAGACAATGATACACATAAATAATGCATTTAAAATTAAGTGTTTCCCCTTCGGGGATCTAGTCATGTACTCTAATATGATTTTTTGCGTCATTTTCACTTCCTACTACTTAGCAAAGTTTATTCCTCAAGGTAATCTTTAAATATCATGGTGGGTACATGTTCAAGAGTGATTTCTACTTAGTTCCTACAGAAACTATCCTCTCCAAGTTCCATAGATCCACACTTACTAGTTCCAATTATGTTTCTCCTCTTCTTCTTCCGTGGCTTTTGTTTAATTATCATTGATCTCATTATCAAAGTTCCCTTCATCCAATGAGTAGAAGGGTGCAATTACCTTTGTTGTCACTTCCTCATAAACTAAATAAAGTTTTATGTGATGCTATGATAGATCCTACAAAGTACCATAAACCTTCACATTTTGGACATGATCTCCTTCTTGCTCAAGGACTTTGGAGACTTACAAAGTGGCAAAGGAGCTTCTTCCCAATATTGGGTTGATGCAATGAAATTTCCTTGGGGGAGGCTATTTGAGGAGTCTTTTCTAGATAAGTCTCTTTCTCCACTAAATGGTGGTTTTTCCATGACACTCTTCTACAAAGTAGATCCATTGTTGCTTCATTTGTCGGTACAAGGTTTGTAGTCTTTTGAAGCTCACAGACAATGGGCTATTGTATTCCCTACTTCAAAACATGTTTACACCTAAATCTAATGTGTTTATAATCAATCTTTTGTTTCCAAACATAATCCTTAGCTTCAAGTTGGATTTATTCTTGCGATCCTTTGAAGAAATGCATGCTTAGATAAATATGAGTGCATGTGGTGATATGTCTCTTCTTCATTTATTCACTAAAAAAAAGGAATTTTTCAATACCAAGTCTAGTAATTTCTAAGATCAAATTGTATAGGAAGGTTGAGGAGACATACCCATACTAGAGCCATTGAAAATGTATTTGAAGAAGGGTTGAAAGTAGGAAATTGTGGTTCCATGCACATAAAAACATGCCCCCAAGCTAAGGACTTGAGATCAAGTGAGATTTCTATTGAAGTAGATCAAATTTGACAATGGAGAAACCCTTTGCACAAGGGTAAATACAAGCTTCTTGTTGGGTAAAGAGTTTTCATGAGAAAGAAATCCAAATTGTTAATTAGAAAACTAAGGCTAGGGTCCATTGAAGTGGCGTACTAAGCCATGTTGTAGATATAATTCCATCTATTCGAAGGCATCATTATCAATAAAATGTATTTGATGAACATTGCCTTTTCCATCTTATAATGGCCCTAAGAGGAGAGCTTAGAGAGATTGAATTTTCCACTAGATTTATTAATGCCACATTGAGGTGAGTGTGTCCTTGAAGGAGTTTGAAGGTCAAACCTAGTGTTGGAGTAGGGCAATTAGAAAAGAATAAAGAAGGATCTAATAAAATTGAGACTCTAGAGAAGGATTCACAAGTGGGGTTGGGGGTTTAGTTCCCAAAGGCATGCCAATTATCAAGGGACTAAGCAATAACTAGGAGAAAAACCTAGTTATAATAGGCAACACCACACACCCTAAACACAGAGCTCCCTCTGAATTGATTCATTTTCCCCAAAATATTAGTCAGTTCTTAACGTCAAATATTTATTTTGTTTATTTCTAATGCTATAATCACTTGAAAATCGTATAAAAATATATTGTTACACTTAAAAAACCATTAAAATTATGCTGGTAATGATCAAGTTAATATTTTAACAACTAAATTATGGAAATGCGATATTGATTGCTGAACTTTTTCTAAAGAAAGGCTACAAGAAAGAAGTTTACTAAAGACTAAGTTTTTATGAAAATATGATAAATCCAAAACCTAAAACTTTAGTAAATGTTTATGTCTGGCTTCTAAGAAATGTCATTTTAATACAAAAACAATGATATGAAAGAAGATATTAATAGATACAGAATGATTACAAAGAAGTCACTTCCATACTTGTTTGAGCACATGGTACTTCTTCGAAGGTAAATAGGTGAAAGTGAAGATATAACATGTTGTTTGCAAACATAATACTTCTTCAAAGGTAAAGAGGTGAAAGTGAAGATATAATGTGAGTGAGAGGATTTAGAATAAGAAATAACATTATTGGAGATTTCATAAAATTGAAAGTTTAACAACAAATTGGATGGATAGAAATATGTAAGAAAAAAAAGATATGTAAAAGATTGAGAAAAACTTGTAATAAATAAAGTTACTATATCACCATAAAAATTTAATAAAATTTATATTTTTTTGGACTTTCAAAATTGTAATGTACTCTGACCAATATTTGATTTATAATCACATAGAAAAAAGCAAAAGTGCATTTTGCAAGTAACTACTAAAAAAGTTATATAACACACATAATACAAGAAAATTAATTAAACAAATAAAAATTTAAAACAATTTTATTTAACACAATTGTCTTTTATCAATTCATAATATTAAATATTTGGTTACATGTTTTTAAATACACATTTGATATTATTTTTTAATAATTTATAAATATTAAAATATTTGATTACATAATTCTAAACTCTAAACACATATACATAGTTATTTAAAATAAATAATATACTAATATAAATTTATCTTAAATAAAATATTTATATTTAAATAATATTTTTGTAATAATATAATTATTATTAAATAAATATATAAATTCATACTAATATTTAAATTTAAACTTTATATAAAATATGCATAATCTTTAAAATTTAAAACCAAAATACAAAATATAATATGATATAATATACTGCGGAAACTCCTCAATACTTAAATAAAATATATAGATTGAACATATATAAAATAATCAAATATTAAAACTTTCAAAACCCTTTGCTGTGTAATGATAAAAAAAGTTAACCCTCTCACGGTGACAAGTAAACTTAAATTGTCAAATCTCCCCTCAAAATTTGTCAAACCAACAGCCAACCTGTTCCGTTCAATTTGATGAAAGTCCCTGTTGGCAACTTGGCGCCCACCAAACCCATTAAGTCGTAATCCCCACGTTGTGTACACCATTTAAAGAGAATGGCGAAAATGGCCCAGCTGAAAATTGGCTGAGGATAGATGCGTAAAGATACACGACTTTCTTTCTTCCTTAACCAATGGTGCATCTGTTCATCTGACTTTCGCTAATATTCTTCGATGGCATAAGCCTCTGCCTCTTCAACCGTGAACGAATAAATGAAAGGAGAACAATGAAACAACCCACCTACTCCTCCTGGCATCCGCAGTTGCAGAGTAAGTAAAACTATTCAGTGCATTTGGTTTCCCTGTACACAAGCTGTTGATACATATCTTTAAATGTTCCCAAACCCAATTATTGAATATCTGAATTGCGCTTCTCGATGTGCCGCCTTATGTTTTCAACAGATTATATGGTATGGGCTTTGTTTTCAATGAGTATCCGGAATTCTTGATTTTTCTTGCAATACTTCTCCATATTATCCTCGTTCCCAATTCTGGGTTCATGAGATAGCACCTGCCTCGGTACTGGCAGGCAGCTTTCTTCTTGAGCCTTGTGGGTGGTTCTTGTATCATGATTGTTATATATGTGATGTTGTAATTCTCTGATTACAGTGACATATCTTTATATCTTTATGTTCGGATTTTGTTTTACTTTAATATTTTCCGAAGCAAATAATCCCATATGCTTGCTAATGAACAGGATAGGGATGATTTTCAAGGCATTACCCACATAAACGTTTCACCAATTCAAATGATTTGGGACTCTGAATTGGGACTCAAGTCTTCACGTTCATTCCATAGCAACCTCACTTTGGTATTAACATCACTGACAGTTTAGGTATCATGCCTTGTGGGTTGTTTTTAGCTTGTGATTGGTTGTGTGCAATGGCATATCTCTATATTGAGATTTTTTGCTACATTAATAACCCCCCGAGATGTGAACAGAACTTCCTTACAATGTGAGAGGGTTTATTTTTTGATAATGGGTAGAAATGAAGGACTTTTGCACATTTGCTGACCAGGAGATATCAGATCCTAGTAAGAGCGACTGTGAAAATTTTTCCAGTCAGTGCCCAAACACAAAACATTTTCAACTTTGGTTTCTTGGGTGGAAGTAAAGCTAATATTTGAGTTTTGTCTGATTCCAATCATGGATGTGATCTGATATTTTTTGTTGGGAAATAACTGTGCTGAGCACAGGAACCTATATACTAAGATACAAACTCCATTTTCCGATAGGCACTGGAAAAATATTCTTCCCATAAATGCTGGAATTTTTTGCAATCTAAACAGACACTTTTCCTGCACTAACACATAGAAAGGGTTCTCATAATGTGCTCGCTACATCCATGAAATAGAAAAACCTGGAGGAAACTGACTGCTTGATAAAAATCTAATTGGTTTTTTTGCTACAACTTTAAGGGCTGAAATGATTACATCTATGTAAACATCAAACAAAAATAAAGAACGTCGATCGTATGGGATGTCCAAGAGGCTTGAAGGGATACCATTCATGGTTTGCAAACCAATTCTGACAAACAACAATAAAATGGGATAAAGTGCATAGGTGCACTGTGCATGGCATGCATTCAACTTTTATTACTTCACTGAGAGAAGCAAGTTGCATTCTGCAGCCAGGATGGCAGGGAATGGTTTGTGGGGCTGGAGGTGATCCATCAACTCTTTGTGCGAGTGTCCATGTAAAAGTGCATTGAGTCTGGATGGTGCAACATTGGGTGCATTGAAAATTGACACTAACCCAGACCCGTTGAAACCCAGGTCTGATACGCACCTTGAAAAAACCCAGGTCTGATACGCACCTTGAGGTTGCAATGCTCGAGGATGCATATCTTGAATTCACACAAATGGCCTCGCTATCAAATATTAGAACTTGAGATGTGCAACATTGAGCTTCACAATCTTGAGGTGCATTTCAGACCTTGGTTTAGATGGGTCTGGGTTAGTTTTATTCAAGGAACAATTTCTTCAACACTGATGATCTAAGAAATTGATTGGGATGAAGATTGAGAGATTGGCAACCAAAACTCAAGGAATTAGAAATTCACCAAGGGTTATACTTCAGCTTTTCAAAAGCCAAATGGAGCACAAGGCATTCAATTCACTAGTAATATAAAAGGAAACAAGTCTTACACTCGGTGGTAATCAGGCAGCTCTTGCATTGTTGTTTGTAGAACATAAAATTCAAGGTAACTAGAATACATCAAAGAGGGGTCTTCACGTTAATAGATATGTTAAAGTTGGATGCTGAAATTTTGTGTTCAGAATATCAGTTGAGAGTGAGGATTGCATTCTCTCAGCTTTTAGTAATAAGCTTACATTACGCTGTTTTTGGAACGCATGGTTTTATAACATATCTCCTTTTGCAATTTCTCTACCCATGGGTCCTTCCCAATATAAGTATCCCTTAGCAAGTTACATGGGATTGGAAGCAATTTACAAGGTTCGTTGACATTTACTCGATTATTTAGCAGAATTCTTGGAAGAGAATAAAAATTCTCTTGTGCAATTTTGTAAACCAGGACCATTCACTTTTGTAAGTGATAATGGTTCAGTGTACCTTGGCTCTCAATGGTCATATCTTTCATTTATTATCTCACTTTTCAGTATAGTCTGGTTAGTCTTATATATCACGAGCCCCTGGAAAGGGGACTGGTATTTTGGTAACTTTCAAATCAACATTTTGCAAATGGTCTTTCTTTTTAGTAGGATTTTTGTCAACATACTTACAAGAACACAATTCTTGAAAAATATGAAATTGTTTTAAACATTTTATCCAGTTATATTTGTGTTTCATGAAGATGATTTTTTTAATCATAACAGCAAAGATTTGTTTTAAAAATCCGTGTTTGGGGACATGACCGTACATCAAAAGTTACAAAATTTGAAGCTCCTGCTTCCGCAATCTTCAAAACAGTACTTCTCATAGTCTAGCAAAATCCTACAGTTACCTACAACACTGCTGTAAGGGAATACTGGAGTGAAGCCATCTTTGCCAGAAAGAGGCCCAAATTTTTATTCATCGAAAAAACATACTAACTAGGCTTTGGAAGCGGAGATATCCTCTTGACCCAGGGTAGAGTCCTCCAAAAGAGGCATCATTTGTTTATTCAGGCAAATTTGAGCAGACAGGGCTGAGAGAAACCTCCAATGAGGAAGTACTAAGTTGCAGCAGACTCGGAGATTCTTGAAATCCACCACTTGTGGACTAAGAGAGCTAATTTCATCTTACATGCTTTGGATCTTAACTCTGTGGTCTACTAACAGGTCCATTACCACTATTTCATAAAGATGATTTCAATAAAATTAGAAAAATTATATTCATTTTACAGCAATTGGATAACATGGTAAATCACACCACAGTTATAAATCATTGATGTATAAATGAAAATGTCATCTTTTCGGTGTTTATACAACAATTTTATATACTGCCTAAGGGAAAAACACGCATTACTAAACATTTATTAGAATGAGGTGGTTCTTGAGGCATAGTGACATTTCTCTATGTTTTGGGGATGGGGTAGCAGGTATAGATTTCAGTGACAGTTGGAAGGCACCCCAAATTCCAAGGAATGAGAGGACAAGGATGACAGAAAGAATTTGAAATCTTTAAAAATATTCAAAAATTTTAAAACACAGATTGTGGAACATAGGACTATGATACAACTCAACAAAAGTAGCAATCTCTCTATAAAAGGTCTGAAAAACCATGTCTGTGTGGGTATTGTAACTTTGAAAAAATGAGTAGATATAGGGGTCAAGAACTCCAAATCGTGGCTCAGATCTTCATATCACTGTAGAATCCAAAACATGCTTGTGGAAGTGCATTTATCAAACCATTTCTCGAAGGAATAATAGAATGGGTGATGGATGTGATATTACAGATCTGAGAACCCTAAATAAATCAGGAGAAAATCCCCTCCAGTAGTATTCCTTGCTTAAGGTAAGGTGGATAGAAATATGCTAGAATTCATTCATTTAGCAAATGTGACTGAATATGGAAAGTGATTCAGTTTGACAGACACAATAGTTGCTACTGGGAACTCTTCAGTTCATTGTACAGTTGGATATGCCTATGTGATCTACCATTATACAATTACGAATAATGACCTCTTTTATAATCTGGTTTTCACCATGCGGTTAATGATCATATATTTGCTTTATATCTGAAGTACTCATTGCAGTGTACAATACATTTTATGTATTTTCAACTGCCCTAATTGTATTAGTATATATTTGACTAATTCCATTTCATCCATACAATAGGAGACTATATGGAGTAGAATAGGCCACATCAGGATATGAAGTAGAACATCATGCATGATATCATAGGCCATAAATGATATGATTGGAGCAAGAGAAGAATAATTAAACAATATTCATTTAGTGATCCACGACAGCACCAAGAACATGCTTGAAGAATAGGAGATAGTATTCTTAAATTTCGTTGAATCTACAGAGAAGAAGAGGTCCTTTAAATGGCGAGAAGAAATCTTCGCATCAATGTTATCAGAACCGAAGCGGAAAACATTGTGGATCGGGAACTAGATGGAACCGGACCGGAATTGGTAAAAAACCAGATCAAAAAACCGGTTGACCAAAAACACACAAAATATTCAAATTTTAAAGAAAAACATATATAGTAATGTGCATCCATATGAATCAAAACCATTTATACACAAATATGCAAAAGTTTTTTTTTATATAGCAAGTAATAGTGAATATAACCAAAATAACGCTTAGCGCAAAACATTGCTGAACCAAAATACATCAAGAAGTAGGCTCTAAATGCCCTCTATAGTATAAAATAGCATGATACTACAATACTATAGCTACAAGTGCTAATTTTCATCATTAGAATCATCCTCCTCCTCATCCTCATTTGTAGAATGGGTAGCCTCCAAGTCTGTAGTGGGATTGCGACTTGATTCCCCTGGCCCTGAAGGTGGTACTTGTGATGTATCTCCCTCTGCAACTTGTGGAGGTGGGTGCGTGTCCAAATAAGAATGGTTGTCATTGTCAAATGCTAGTTCCTAACTGTCCATAACTCATTCAGATGTTGGATCAAAGTTACCCAAGGCTGTTGCTTAATTTAGGGGTTTGTTCACCGATTGGTTACGCCTCAAACTAATGTTGTACTGAACATAAACCATATCATTCAACCACATTTGCTTCAAATGGTTCTTCTTCTTAGTGTGTATATGCTCAAACGCACTCCAATTCTGCTCACACCTTGAAGCACTACATGCTTGGCTCAATATTCAAATTGCAAATTTTTGCATTCAAGGCATTGGCTACCAAATTGTTGCCACCAATAGGCTGCAAAAAAGGTGGAAAGCAAAGAAGTATTATCAAATGACTTTGAAACTTGGACTCAACAATTACAATGAGTAATATAATTTACAAATTTACTTTGGGGATCCCTTGCTCTATTTATTATAGCCACAGACATGCCAAAGGTACCGATACTCTCACTGAAATTCAAGAGCTTGGTATGAATCTGACCTTGAATCTTGGGATCTAGGACCATGCGCTCAATGCATCTATACAATTCCCCTAGGACCTCTCTAGCTTCCTCCAAATTTGTAGTGTAATGGTACCTTTAAAGTTCAAAAAACAAAAAACTATTCATCAATCGGTTTCGAATATTTGGTAAAACTTTTCTAATTAATAATGAATGACAAAACTTAAAACTTATAAACATTGAAATCCAAAATAACATACCTTGGATTTAAGTAGTAGCCAGTTGCATGTAAATGTCTATGGGGTTGTTTGTTCCATCTTTCATCAATGATTCTCCATAGAGGAAAGTACTTCGTCCTTTTATCCCCATATGCTGACTTTATTTTTCTTTGGCCTGATCAATGGCCTCATAAACAAAACCTATGAGTTTATCACCATTCACCATATGCAACACTCTCACAAGAGGCTCACTAAATAGCACAATCTTGTTTGCTTTCAACCAATTTTTTTTTGTCAAACACTTCGTCAAACATCTATTTCCTTTCATCCTTTTTGCTCCACTGAGATTCATAATTTCCATTCATCACAAGAAACCATCTTCCTCAAGTTGGATTTTTGCTTAGCAAGGAATTGCAATGGAAGAAAGTTTGTTGCAAATCATGTAATGGCTGATCGAACAAGCCCTCAGTGTGCTTTCTTGTAAGGTTCAAGACCTATGAGTGGTTGTAGATATACCTAGTTATGGATTTTGCTTCTTCCACACACTTCTTCACCCACTCAATTTTGTCAATATCCTCACGCATGAGATCCAAACAATGGGCTGCACATGGAGTCCATTAAATGGTGGGGTGTTTTTCCTCCAACATCTCTCTAACTACAACATAGTTGGAGGCATTATCTGTGATCACTTGTACAACATTGTCAACCCCTACTTCCATAACCACTTCATCCAAAAGATGAAATAGTAATTGTGTATCCTTCACCTGATCAGATGCATCAACAAATTTGAGAAACATAGTACCTTTTGGACAAACGATTAAGAAATTTAAAATGGTGTGGGATTTGTCATTAGTCCATCTATTAGACATAATTGTGCCTTGTTTTGGTTAATAATTGCTTGAACTTTATAAGGCACTCTAATATTCTTTGGACTTTAATTTGTAAAAGTGGCCCACTGATATCATGAAAGCTAGGGCCTTTGTAGCCTGGTCCACATGAAGCTATAGCATCAATCATAGGATGATAATATGTGGAATTAGTGGCATTAAAAGGTATGTCTACATCATACCACCATCTAGCAATGCATTCATATGCAACCTCCTCCTATATCTTCTTTCATTTAACATCAAAGATGGGTTGAGAACTAGGGGTGGTGCGGGGTACAAAGAAAGAGTCAATCCCTTTATGGGCTAGTGCCCTCTTCAAAGTAGTTGAACTAGGGCAAAAAGTATGATGATGAGGATCATCTCCAACTCTAATAGGAAAACTAGAGGAATCTTCAAGACTGGGCATACATTCTTCAAAATCAAGGTCATTAGCAACATCATCTTTTTTACTTTTGCCTATATCTTTTCTAAGTCTCTTGTTTTTTTCCCTTTTTTGTTTGGTAGGCTTCAATCAGACTTAGCATCTCTGCTTTAAGATTGTCAGAAACTTTCTTACAAGGTTTTACTTGCCCTCTCCAATGTGCTAGGTTTTCTTTAATCCTATGTATCCTCCCACCCTTAACTTCCTTCCCACAATAGTTGCATATTTTTATCCCATGTTCATTTAAATGGTAGTGAACCCATGCTGGATCATTCTTGTTTTTGGGGGGCCATGACAGCTTTTACAACAACAAATAAAAATCCGCATAGAAAACTCTAGGAATTTTAAATTTCTAGGGCAAAAGAACAATTTTGTAGAGAAAAATAAAAGAGGAATAGAAGCCATTGCCTTGAGAAGATCTCTAAATGTTGAGAAGAAAAGAATCCCCAAACAATAAAAAAATTAGATTTGTGATTCTGTAGCAGCCCATACGGATCTAAAAACTACCCCTTCATCAGCTCCAAAATCTCCCTTACAAATTTGCCAACGAAATCTCTTAGAATAACGCTGCAAAATAAAAATTGTTTAGAGAAAATGGAAGAAGATAGGGGGCCATAACAACTTTTGCAACAAAAATTAAAACTTTGCATACGATTTTTAAATTTCTAGGGAAAAAACAAATTTTTAGAGAAAAATAGAATTAGAACAGATGCCATGAAATACCTTGACTTGTTGATTTGGGGTAGCATCAGATGTGCTCTAGGCCTCAAATTTTGCAGGGAGGTTTGGGCACATGTATTCCAAAGAACCCAGAAAGCATTTTGGGAAATTCTACCTAGAGACAATTTTATTAAAATAATTAATATTTTTTAATGGGACCCCAAGTCTAAACTTAGGAAATTAAAAATATTAATGGGTATTAATCTAATTGTGGGTGCAACTTCTAAAAGAAGACGAGGATCAAGCTAAAATGATCTTAGCCATTGATTAGCTTTTAATCTGGGCCGTTGAATGTCAAAGAGAAGATTATTTAAGGGAGTTTGAGGGTCATTTGGAAAACACACTAAGAGATCAGGAGATTGAATTTCTGAAGTGATATGTTCTTAGGAGGAAATACTGATCGAGTAGATTTCTTGCAGTTGAGGGGCAGAGGTAGCATCCAGAGAGAGAGATTTTCTTAGCCGGAGAATCATCAACAGAGAGGCAGAGAGTGATCTAGCAACTCTCACGCAAAGGTTGACACAGGGCCACACAGAGGCAACACAAAGGGTGAGAGAGAGTCTGAAATTTTGCAGTAGAGTTAGTTTCAGAAGCTGAGAGCCGGGGTGTGAGATCGGGAGACTGAGAGGAGCGACTCCCGGCAACAAATCGATCAACTGGCTGGGTGACGCAGTGCCCAGAGGGATTGACACAGGGATTGCGTTAGGACTGCGCAGAGGCAACTCATCCAGTGTCTGGATCAACCGAGATTTTTCTCAGTGATTATGTGAGGTAATCTCACAAATCTTTTTGCCAATATTTCTCTCTGTACTTGAATAACTCGTGAGGTATTCAGACATGTATTCCGAATTTGCTACTGCTTAATAATATTAAACCCTCAAAACTGTGGCACCGGTTTTCCCGCATTGGGTTTTTCCGGGGACATTTGTCCAAAAGTAACGGTGTCATTTGTGTTGTGTTTTCTTTCTTGCTCAGTCTCTTGTTTTTGCATAATATTTAATTAAGTGAAGGCTGCTGTGTATGTATTTCGATATGTGCCATAGGAAACTGCAAGTAATTTGTTTGAAGGAATTTAACAAAAAGGAGAAATATCATTAGTTGCTGCAGTAGGAATTTTGGTTTAGGAATTTTCACATGGTATCAAAGTTGCAGGTGAAGCAAGAAGAGCAGAGTTGGTAGATCCAACGTTGAGCAAAAGAGGGAAATCGAAAAGCTACAGGAGGCAGCAATTCGAAACCCAGAGGGTTTACGCAATTCTTGCCGAAGCGCTGAAATTTCGAGGCAATCTCTCTCCGAGTGAGTCGATGGAGAGAAGAGCTTCCAGATTGAGTTTTTGTCAGGGCAGAGGGAGCAGCGCTGAAGCCTTAGTGTGAGGTGAGCTGGTGGGACGCAGATTTTTCTGCAGATAGTTTGCTGGATAGAAAATCGTTAGAAGAAAGAGGAGAAGCACGACTGAGGGAATTTCTTCCTCAGAGAATTCCTAGCCAAAGAATTTGAATTCTCTAGAGCTGAGCAGCAGCAAGGCGCAACAATTTTACTAGCTCTAGCAGGGAGTGCATAGGCTAGCCCAACAACAACACAGAGGAGAGAGGAGGTCATTTGACTTTCTATTTTTGGCAGAAATGGCAACCAATGGCTTGAGGGATCATGACAGGTTGGACAAATCATCCAACTATGTCATCTGGAAGGCTAGAATGTCATTCCTTCTAGATGAGCATGCCCTCAAGATATATGTCGATAGCGTGGTGGTTGTCCTTGCAGATGCAGATCCATTGAAGAAGTACAAATCAGAAATGGTGAAGGGCAAGAGGATGATCCTTGATGGAGTTAAGGATCACGTAGTGTGTCATGTCGCTAGTAGAGGAACTGCTAAGGAGCTATGGGATGCCTTGGCTACATTATATCAGGGATCTTCCGAGCAGCGGAAGATGTACTTGAAGTAGAAGCTGAGATCTGCTCAGATGCAGAAGGGAGAGCGTGTGGATCCATTCCTCATGAAGCTTAAGGAGACTCGTGATGCATTGTTTGCTGCGGGGCATACACCTTAGGATTCAGAGTTGGTTAGACTGGCCCTCAATTTTGTCTCAGATGAGTGGCAAGTCTTTGTCCAGAGTATCCTGGGCAGAGCAGCATTCCCATTGGGATGAGATGTGGGCAACTCTAAAACAAGAGGAGCTGAGGAGAGACTTAGTCAAGGTTAAACTTGACGGAAGCAGCAGCAGTGGGTCGAAGCCCAAGGAGGAGGAGGATAATGCAGCCCTTCATCGAAGGGACAACAGGAGCAACGAAGACGTAAGAAGGACGTCTCGAAGATCAAGTGTTTCGGGTGTGGTGAGATGGGTCACTACGCTACTCAGTGTTCTCTCAAGAAGAAGGACAAGGATGAGAAGCACGATCCGAAGGCTGCGCCCGTGAAGATCGAAGAGGAGTTCACCATGACAACCGAGATACCTCTAAGAAGGAGGTGGGATGATTTGGAGCTGTAGTTTGAAAGAGCTATAGATGGGAAGGATCCTTGAGGAGTCCACCTCTTGGATCAGTACCTTGCTACGGGAGCCCAGTTTTGAGGTAGCAGGATGGACTAGTGTCGGATGTTGCCGAGGAGCGTCAGAGAGTCAGTTGGAGTGGCTAGGAGCGCTAGAGTTTGAGCAGCGCATAGCAGAGTTGACAGTAGTGCAAATGGCACAAAGCAGAGGTCAGCAACAACACAATATATTTAGAGGGTCAGTGCAAAGACTAGGAGCAGTCAGGCTCCAACATTCGCATGGTATCATACTGAACACAATTAGTTCAGTAATGTTGGATGTTTTTCTGTTGTTGATGGAGTAACAACAACAGTTTGCAGTGCAGTGGCAGTGCTAGCAACAACACAGATGCAACACTTGAGAGGGAGCTATATTACGGATGCAGTGTTGGTAGTGGCAGTGTTAGTAGCAGTACAGTTACATCAGCAACACAATTGTTGGTGGAAAGCATGTCAGACATCAACAACACAGAGGACGATGCTTTAGAGTCAGAGCAGTATGCAGCAACATATATTGCTAGAGCACATTCCTCGCTAAGAGGGAGTGTTGATTTGGGGTTAGCATCGGATGTGCTTTAGGCCTCAAATTTTGCAGGGAGGCTTGGGTGCATGTATTTCAAAGAACCCAGAAAGCGTTTTGGGAAAATTCCACACAGAGACAATTTTATTAAAATAATAAATATTTTTTAATGGGACTCTAAGTCTAAACTTAGGAAGTTAAAAATATTAATGGGTATTAATCTAATTGTGGGTGTAACTTCTAGAAGAAGATGAGGATCAAGCTAAAATGATCTTAGCCGTTCATTAGCTTTTAATCTGGGCCGTTGAATGTAAACGAGAAGATTAGTTAAGGGAGTTTGAGGGTCATTTGGAAAACACATCGAGAGATCAAGAGATCGAATTTTTGAAGTGAGAAGTTCTCAGGAGGAAATTCTGATCGAGTAGATTTCTTGCAGTTGAGAGGCAAAGATAGCATCCGGAGAGAGAGATTTTCTCAGCCGGAGAATCATCAGTAGAGAGAGGCAAAGAGTGATCCAATAGCTCTCACACAGAGGTTGATGCAGGGCCACACAAAGGCAGTGCAGAGGGTGAGAGAGTCCGAAATTTTGCAGCAGAGTCAGTTTCAGAAGGCGGGAGCCGGGGTGTGAGACCGGGAGGTTGAGAGCAGTGATTATGGGCAACAAATCGATCAGTTGGTTGGGTGACGCAGTGCCTAGAGGGATTGACACATGGATTGCGTGAGGACTGCGCAAAGGCAGCTGAGAGCTCATCCAGTGTCTGGATCAGTCAGAATTTTTCTCAATGATTGTGTGAGGTAATCTCACAAATCTTTCTGCTAGTATTTCTCTTTGTAACTGAATAACCCGTGAGGTATTCAGAGATGTATTCAAAATTTGCTACTGCTTAATAATAATAAACCCTCAGAATTGCTGCACCGGTTTTTCCGCATTGGGCTTTTTCGGGGACATTTGTTAAAAAATAATGGTGTCATTTGTGTTGTATTTTCTTTCTTGCTTAGTCTCTTGTTTCCGCATAATATTTAATTAAGTGAAGGCTGCAGTATATGTATTTCGATATTTGCCATAGGAAACTGCAAGTAATTTGTTTGAAGGAATTTAACAAATAGGATAAATATCATCAGTTGCTGCAGTAAGAATTCCGGTTTAGGAATTTTCACATGACTTACCCTCTAAATTTTCAGAAGAGAATCAGCGCCAAACAATAGAGAAATCAGCTTTGTAGCAGCCCCCACAAAATTAAAAAATTGCCTCTTCAATCAGCTCTAAAAACCACTCAGCAACACCCAAAGGTCTTTTGGAAAAAACTCTTTGAAGCAGCTCCAAAATCTCCCTTAGTAATCAGCCCAACAGATCTCCAACCAACTCTTTAAATCTGCTCAACAACTCCCTCAGAATAGCCCTGTAAAATCTCTCCAATTTTCCTCAAGAAACTCAACTCAAGAATTTCAAGAAGCTCAAATGAATAGTGTGAGTGAAAGAGAGGGGGTGGGTGTGTTTAAATAGCTTTAGGGGAGGCCCAGGGCTTCATTAGATGTGGGCCACCCAAATGAAAAATAATAAATAGAAAAAAATGCAATTTTTTTAGGCTGGCCTGCGAGTCTACATACCGCACGGAACTTGTCCCGATCTGACTGGTTCGGTGAAATAGGTTAGTTTGGTACCGAAGCCCAAACCGGACTGTTTTGGATCCCAAACCGGCCAGATCGGCCAGTTCCGCGGGTTCTGTTAACATTGCTTCGCATGAGAGTCACATGACCATTTACTAATGCTACATGCAAAGCATTACAATTAGGACATCATATGTGGCCTATTCTGATGTTGCGCAGATGTTATGTTTTGATAGAAGAGAATAGGCATCCATAGACTGCTGTTCGGCTGACTGCTGTTTGCAAGCCAGCTTTGGCTCCCACTGTCAATCTTCATTATTTTAGCCTGCAGCCCTCTGACAGCACCAGCCCATTTGATGTGCAAAAATCACTCTGAAGGAAAATATATGCAACCTCAATAGATACCTGCACGGGTGTCTATTTTGATCATCTCATCTGAAGATGGGAGCCCAAGACATATGGCAGTGCAGCAGTGTCTCTATCCTATACAACCACAAGTGGCTCTCAAGTTCATATTGATCCTCCAACACTAAGTGATATAGACAGAAGCATGTTATCACAACTTGGGGTGTTCACAGCAACATTGATTTAGGTTATTTATCATACACATGACATGCTGAAGACATTAGGCAAACCTGTGCTTTTCCTGATGAGCTTGGGAATCTTCAACAGACACAGATATTTGCTGAGGGTATGGAGCACTTTGACAACATCTTGCAAGAGTCAGATGGTATTATTGTTTAACAGGGTAATTTAGTCATAGATCTTCTACCAGAGAAGGTGTTTTTATTCCAGAATGTTGGCGTGCACAGCTGTAACATGGCTGGAAAACCTATTGTGGACACACATGTTGTTGGCAGTACGTTGGTAATCTACAGCTGACATGCAAATAAGCAATTGATGTAGCGTATGGTGTTCTGGATGGTACACATGCAGTTCTATTTGGTGTAGGAACTTTCCGTGGATTATACCTCTTTGTGACTATCTGAACTTTCAAGAGTAGGAAAGATCTGTGCGGAAGCAGAGAAGGTGTACAATCAAGCTATTTATTTTAGGACTATGAAATATATAGATGAACCAATGAATCACTTGGTATCTAGTGCAACTATTTATGGGTTTGGAGGACTGATGTTATTAATCCATCACGTTATAGCGAGAAGCTATAGATTTTCGTAGATTCATTGCAGCCAGCACTGTATGGCCAGCAGCTATAGATTGCTTATTTTTATTGCAGCCTGCACCTATAGATTGCTTAGATTCATTGCAGCCTGCATTGTACAACACATTGCTGACAATCAGCACTGCCCTCTCTCATATTACAGCAAGCTGACTCAAACTCAAATAATTTAGCACCTTTCTTAAACAGGGAAGAAAGTAGGGATACTTTCCTTCTAAACAGCTCGAGGAATTGATATGTCCCATAAAGCCTGTTGGGCATTAACGAGGGGAGTAGTGTTTAACTGTTAGCTTTGTTACACTTTCTTTCTGGCTAGTTTGCGAGTGATTAGTTTGTTACGCTTTTCTTCCTTCATGTTCATTGAGTTGTTAACTATTGAGATATGGTTAACCTTTATTATGATGGATCTCCTTGTTCTGGGTAGTTGTTATGAACATGTTTTTAGTATCTATAATATCAAGATTCAGTCAACTTTGATTATTATTGATCTCAGTTTTCTTTTATGATTAGAGGAATTGGCAATTGAGGCAGTTTCATAATTGATCTCTTTCCATTATATTACCTGTAAATAATAAATTGAAGAAGGCACAAAGCAGACGTGTTTTATTCGGCCATTCTTGTTTCTTGTTCATTTCATTGTCAGCACGTGTCACTTAATAATTCCAACGAAGGTGTTTGATAATTCAATAAAAAGCTATAGTAGAAACAAGCTAAAGCACGAAAATCTTTTTCCCAGTCAACACTAATAGGCCTCCATTTACGAATCACTTATATCTTCTTGGAGCTAAAAAAATATACCTTGGGCCGCCTACTTATCAACCTCTTCCTTAATAAAATTACACCTCGAAAGATTGCCATTCAATTTTTTCTTCAGTAGGACATTGCATATTATGTAAATGTTGAAAAATATACCTTGGCTGGCCTAGTTATCAACATCTTCCTTAATAAAATTACACCTCGAAAGATTGCCATTCTATTTTTTCTTCAGTAGGACATTGCATATTATGTAAATGTTCAAAATTTTCTTGTTAAGATAGTAGTGCCTGCCGTACAATCCAATAGGTAATCAGCTATTAGATGTTACCTTGTTGGATACACAATCATCCACACACATTCATATGGCTAGAACTTATTCGTCACCAACAAAATTAGTGCTCCAAGTGAAGAATTGTATGGTTGAATGAATCCTTTGTTGTAAACTTTGCTGATTTGTTACCCTTTTTAAAGCCTAGTTCAATCTTTTAGTCAAATGTAATTAGCATAGATTCATCTTAACCCCAGATCTAGTAATCTGGTAAGCACAGTGAGATAGAAAAGAAATTAAAACTTAACCCATTCATACTTAAAATTCCATGCTGGTTTCTTTATAATTGATTATAGTGGTTCTTAAAGTTTCTATTATTTTTGCACAGTGAGATAGAAAAGAAATTAAAACTTAACCCATTCATACTTAAAATTCCATGCTGGTTTCTTTATAATTGATTATAGTGGTTCTTAAAGTTTCTATTATTTTTTATCATCAACTATTTGTTAATATTATTATGATATGCTTTTAAAATCACTTTTACAAATTTTAAGTTTTATTTTTTATTTTTTATTTTTCAGTTTCATTTATGATCGTGTTATACATGACACACCTACCTTGGCTGTAAATGCACCTCATTACTCTTGGTGCAATGATTGCATTTTATGTAAACTGCATCCTTCTTTGAAAGGTTATCAATAAAAACGTTCCAATTCTGTTTTAGAAGATGTATCATCTTGAACTAGACTTCATTTTCACCATCCTTTGATGTTGTCTTGATGAAAATATCATTACAACAACTTTTAGGATTTTCTGTAGCCATTTTGAGATGGACTCAGAAGCTTCAAAGGAAGCTCTTTCAGTTTCACAAACGTAATCAAGAACAGCGTCGTCACACTCGGACTCTTTTAAGACTTGGCTGGCCTCTGGCTTGGGGAGTCTTGGGTGGCTCTTTTCAGACCTGGCAAAGAGAAAAAATACTCAAAATATGGTATGGCGATTTTCAGAGGAGTCTAGCGAATGTGGAGTATGACAGAAGAGTTTCTATGAGTTACTCATCCCGGTGGTGACTCGGTGAGACTCATCCAGACACGGGAGTTTGAAAACAGTCTGACAACGCTGATGAAGAATGCGATTTGGAGAAAAAATACATATGCTGCAAGTCAACAACTGCTTTTTAACCAGAATGACATCATACCTTTCAATCTTTCATGATATCAAAATCAAAGTTACCCTCGTATTATTGAATAACAATTGGGACTCGAGATCCTACTATTGTATTGAACAACTCAGTTTTGAATGCAAGCTTGTCAATGCATTCCGCAAACAGATACAAATTATGAGAGAAATCAGTTTCTATCAAGGTGGTGGCTTCTACCTCATTAATTGTGGGTCCAATAATTACCAAATTAGTATTTTACAGTTCTTGGAAAGGCTTATTCAGTCCATCAGGAAGAATCTTTCAAGTGGATTTCTTCTTGCATACCAGTCCAGAATTCCACATTTTCTCCTTTGGAGGTTACTTGGCACTCCTTGCAAGCAAGGACAATATTTTCTTGTCCCTAATAGTTAGAGGGATCCTGTGGATGCTGGGTAACCATAACTTAGGATCCTGTGGATATTGGGTAACGATAATTTAGGATCCTGTGGATGCTGGGTAACCATAATTTATTTTAAATTTTTATGTGATCTTGTTATGCTTCGTTTAATGGTTGTTTGAAGAGGTTTTCCTTCTTTTGTTAGTGTCTGCATACTTGAATAATATTCCATAGTTGTTGATCTCAAATGCTGTTATTTCATATTGATACTGTGTTGCAGACTTATATTCCAAGTTGGCTTTTAAAACACAATTTTTAAGTGGAATACAATCACGCAGATGCTGACCGCAGCTATGAGCTTTTGTTGCTTTGATTCCTTCTGGAAGAAGAAAACCTCAAAAGATCAAGCACCACAAAATGAAATAGGGGATGGTGAGTTTTATATCCCATTTAATGTTAATAATGTATAGTTTTCGAAGTATGAAATCTTTAATAACTAGCTACACTACTCATCAATGAGGCCTGCAATTCATTCATTTCCATTTCTTCTCTACTGTTTGTTCCTGTATATGGTTCCTTACAAAACGGCCCTTAGATTGATACCTATTTTAATTTATTATTGGCTACATATCCTCTAACGGCCTACTAATGTGTTGTATTCTGTAACTGTTTTCTGACAAAAGTCATTTCAAGCATTCCAGATGTTAAGGTTTATCCATACGCCGAGTTGAAAATTGCAACAAACATATTTAACGTGGATAACAAGATAGGGTCAGGTGGCTTCGGCAGTGTTTACAAGGTACAAGGATTTCTGATGTATTAAACTTTTCAGCTACTTTGATACTTTCTTTGTTTCTTGGTAAGCATTAAGTTGGAAAATTTCTTTGTTTCTTGGTAAGTTCAGAAGATGGTTGCAGGACTTGTGTTCGTATCCAATTTTTAGTAATAGTTGGCCTTGTTCATGTTTTGGCCTTATTTGTCTTTCTGTGTTTTGGATTTCTTCTCATCTGCTTGGGTAACCAAGAAGAAGAAACCAAAAGATACAAAACATGGCATTTCATAATCATTCTTTAGAAAACCTCCTTTGAACGGTGTAAACTTATGTAGGAACCAGGTGAGATTCCATAGATTGTGAAATGGTGGACAAATAATGAGTTTACTAATAAAGTTTTTTGTTTTTTTTTTTTGTTTTTTGTTTTACCAACTGAAAAAACACATTTTTGATATTTTGTAGGAAATTAAAAAGTACAATCTTTTGGCTGCATAATAACACACTTGATAATTTAAAAAACTGGGCTGAGAACAAAATCCCGGATGTATTTTAGACCTTAAACATATCTTGAAACTTAATTAAATCCTATTTGAATAGAATCAAATAGATTAAAGGACAAAATAGACGACACATTACCATTAGTGTTATGATCCAACAAGAAGAGATTCTCAAACTATTGAAAGACAACTTGGCTATGGGACAAAATAGGATGAAACAACAAGCGTATCAGCATCACAGTGAAAGGGAATCTAAAGTGGGGGATCGTGTATTTGTGAGACCACAACCATATAAACAAATGTCCCTCAATCAACAAAAGAAGTACAATAAATTAGCTTCAAGGTATTATGGCCCCTATAAGGTCTTATAGAGGATTGGAAGTATGCCCTACAAACTGCCTCCATCTTCATGTGTACATCCAGTCTTCCAAGTTTCTTGCTTAAAGAAGGCCATCGGTGATAAGATACTAGTCCAAACTCTTCTACCAAAGATTAATGGAGAAGGGAAAATAATATTAGAACCAAAAACAATTTTGGAAACAAGAAATAAGCAACTAAGAAATCGAGCAATTACAGAGTACCTCATCAAATGGAAGAACCTACCAGTGGAAAAAGTGACATGGGAAGATGAGTGTTTCATGCAAAAAAACCCACATATAGTCAAGCGTTGAGGACAACAGTTCTTTGAAGGGGAGGGGCATGTTAAGCCCTATATAAGTCTGATGTTAACCCAAAAGCCCCTTATTAAACCTTAGATATTGTGTGATTACATTTCTATTATTATATTGTTATGTAGGCTAGAACTCCTCATTGTCCAATTTTATTATAATTGTATCCTTTGTCTCCTATATATAGATATTATATACTAAGGAAATATAGTCTTAGGATCATCAAATATTATCTTGTTCATTGTATTAATTGTATGAGGTTTCCCCCCTCGAAGTGGGCTATAATTATTGGTTTCTTATCAATTTTAAGGTGCAAGGATCATAACAATTAGATACCTCTGAGATGGAAACTAATTCAGCATCTAATAGTAGAGCTTCCTTGGATAACATATCTGCCATGGCATTATTTTCCCTGTATGTATGAAGAACTTGCACATCATCATATTGCTCCTGTAGTTGGTGGATTTTCCTTTGCCACGATTCTAATTGAAGAACCCTTAAGATAGCTCTTCCATTGAACCAATCCACAAGGACTTTTGAATTCCCATACAATTTGAACCTTGGATAACATATCTGCCATGGCATTATTTTCCCTGTATGTATGAAGAACTTGCACATCATCATATTGCTCCTGTAGTTGGTGGATTTTCCTTTGCCACGATTCTAATTGAAGAACCCTTAAGATAGCTCTTCCATTGAACCAATCCACAAGGACTTTTGAATTCCCATACAATTTGAATACTTTTTACACATCACATAGTAAGAAGTTCAACTATAAAATTTGTGCCTTTGTTGATACCTAGCTTGCATTTAATCATCAGATTATGGGAGAAGAAAATGACTATACCCACACCACAAACATCTCTCTGACTGGCTCCATCAAAGAATCCCCATACTATACCAGTCTGCAACTCCACTTCTCTGATTAACTTGATCTTCTTCCCTTTCAGTGGTTTCACTTGCTCAAGTTAAGTCGATCTTGCATTGTTTGCAATAACTCCAGAGAAAACCTCAGAGTCTTCATACAGAGAGCAGTTTCACAATAGCCAAATTCCCCACAATACAAAGATCGGAAAGAATTTAAGGGAATAGGAAATAAACCTTTGATTCCAAGTCTAGAGATGCTCTTCAACCACGCTTCAATTCCACTAGGCATCAAGGTTAAAACAAGAGAAAATAGCCTTCCAAACAGAAATTACAAAATGACAGCGAATAAATAAATGAGCAATAGATTCATCATTCCTTCGACATAGAACACAAAATCCAGGACCTACCCATCCTCACTTAAAAAGAATTATCCCAAGTCAATATTTTTCCTTCCAACAACAACAAAAGGAACAACTTCCATTTAAGGGGGGCCTTGTTCAGGTGAATTACAACTATCGACTTCCATCTTCTTCCATTGCATGTTATGGAGTTCTGCAATATATTTGATGAACAAAGTAATATTAAAATGCTATAGTTTAGTTTAACTCTTCCAAGTCAATTTTGTGTAAAATCTGGTGATGGGGAATTTACATAATTTGAGCATTCCAGATTTTTCTAGGACGGTGAATCTATTTATGTATTAAAAACGGATTTTAAACAATAAAAATTACTATTCGATCATAAATTGTATTTCCAAATAATATCACAAATTTTGAAGAAAAAACCAAAATATACAAAATTAAGAAAAATACAATCTTTGTTTAATTTTGAAAGAAAAAACCAAAATATACAAAAATTAAGAAAAGTACAATCTTTATTAGAAATTTAATAGAAGTTGAAGAAAAAACCTTGGGGTTTTTTCAATTAAGGTCATCACTTTAGTTTGTTAAAAACTTAGAAAACTGGATCTTGTTGCGGGAGAGGGATCCCTTGCTTTTCAAGTGTTATTAAATTTTTAAAGAATTATTTTATATTTTGATATTTTGTTAGAGAGAATGGGGTTATGTACCATGTTAGTGGTATTTTTATTAATATAATGAAAATTTTATTAACATAATGGATTGATAGTGTGTGGTCTATATATATATGTTTATTTAATTTGTTTATGTTATATGAATATGTATATTTATTTATTTCTGAGGTGTATATTAGTTAGTTTTAGTGAAGTTTGATTCCTATGAAGTTTAGGGTTCAAACTTCATGTGGTGGGGTTGAGGATGGAAGTCACTTTGGGGAAAAACTATCTCAAGGGTTGTTTAGGTTAGACCGAGAGCATCTCGGCTGAGCCTAACACAATCCTAGTTCCAGCATTTTGACTGAGCCTCACACAATCCTGTGATAGCACCCCATTTTGGGTTGATTGTTATTTTTCTATCCAATAAATAGGGTACTCTCGACCTTAGTTTAGCTTAGTCCAAAAAAGAAAAGGAAAGAATATACTTATTTACTTGTTTTTTTGTTTGTTAAAATAGAGTATATTGTATATGTGTAACTGTAAATAAATTAATATTGAAGCACCCCATTTTGGGTTGATTGTTATTTTTCTATCCAATAAATAAGGTGGCCTCGACCTAAGTTTGGCTTAGTAAAAAAAAGAAAGAAAGAATATACTTATTTACTTGTTTTTTTGTTGTTGTTAAAATAGAATATATTGTATATGTGGAAATGTAAATAAAATAATATTGAATTCAAACTGTGAAAAACTATATACTCAGGAATTATAGATATATATTTCTTTTTTATTTATTTTTTAATTATGTACACTGAACCATTAAAATGATAATAAATAAATATTTATAAAACAATATAGTCGTAATCATAAATATTAATGACATTATTTTTAATTTTTTTCGTTAATTATTGTTTTTTATAATAATATATTTATTAATTTTTTTTGTTACGTAATAATGTATATTATTTTAGATAAGGGTAAGATATCCTTTAAGGGTTCAAGGCCACTCAAAGTTGTTTAACAACAAAGGTTTGAGTTATTACAACAATATACTAGAAATCTGTTTATCATGTTATTTTTCAGAATTAAATAAGAATAAGAAAATTATTAATTTAATCTTCCAATCACTTAAAATAAATCCAATTAACATACTTATTAAAGACTTATCATGTTATTTTTAAAAATAACCTTTTAAATGAATAAAATAACACTTTCTTCTTCATTATCAAAACTAAATCTAATTAATAATTAAAAAAATCTTTAATATCATTATTTACTTGACGCTATTAAAAAATTGATAAAAACCTTACTCATGGCTGGCTTCTATTTTATATGTATATGTCAACCTATGTCAACCAAACACCAAATCTGCACACTTCCCTAACTCCCTCAAATAAATACTCTCAATTTCAGGAAAACTTAAAAATTAACCTCGAAAATGTTCTCATAAAAATGGCACAGCTCTCGATACTCTGCACTGTCTTCAAACAACCACCCATTCTTTTAAACATAAAATAATTAGTGTCAACATAGAAAATAACTTGAATTTTAAATATAAACTTAAAAAATAACATATTGGAAACATGAAATGTCAAATTTGAAGAAACATAAAATAAGATATGAACACTATCCCCATACGCCCCCTGATTGTTTTTACACCAAAAAAGAAAGGTGTATGTTTAACATTGAAAATAACCTTAAAGTGTTAGAACTCATCCCATAAACATAAAAAAACAGTGTTAACAAGAGAAAGTATTTTAATTTTAGAAAAACTTATGAATCAACATGTAAACGTTATCCATATTGTACCACTTTATTTTATATAATAATAATAATAATTTATATTTAATAATAAAAAAATAATTATTGAGAGGGATTCTTTATAGTTTTAGAGTAAACTTTAAACATAGTTTTATTTAGAGCTTAGGTTATATGACAAGCAATTAGGTGCAAGCATTATTATTCAAGATATTTTTATGGCAAATCATCAAATTTTTCAAAATAAATAGTTATGGGTGATTTTAACATTATTTTCTGGCATTTGATTAGAGAAACATCCCTAAATGACAAGAAGTTGACAAGTATTTTATCTCGTATTTAGAAACTCAAAAAGCTATTTTCACTTCTTGTCGTGGTTCCAGGTCCTCTGTGTTAATAATGAACAAGTGGATTTACAAGCCAAAATAGGACACCCCATAGTTATGAAGATAGAAGTGTAATTAATAGTCAAATCGAGATTTGCACGTTATCAATCTCCCATGTAGCATGAAAATCTCAGCCAAGTATCTCTCACTCTAATTGCTCATGTCATTACATGCTCCAACCTTGTAGTATGATGGCTTATCTATGCTTGTGAAAAAATTCCTATTATGCTAGTGAGATTGTGGTTACAGTTGACATGACGCTGTAATTAATCATTACAGTTTGCCCTCCGCATCATGATGTGTGTGTAAGGGGCATTCAATAGTTAGATGGTAAACGAGGTCTAGTTCTGAGGGGACATTGTCTCTATGGAACATTACTCTTGATTCTACCGATGCTATAACTCTTGATTCTACCGATGCTTGGTTTGGGAATTTTTTTTTTTTTTTTTAAATGTTTGTTGGTTAATTGAGTTTCTCAAGCATGCTTGGTTGCCACTTGAGGTCTATCCCTAGGTGTTTGTCCATACAATTGCTTAGAAATATTTGACATTTTGTCTACTATTAGCTATAGGATCGGTGATTTGTTTGTTTGGGATTGGGAGAACGATGGACTATTTTGATTTACGAGCTATTTACAATGAAATAAAGGCATATGGAGAGGCTATTGGTGTCTTGGGCATGGAATTGGAATCTTTTCGGTTGCATCTCAATGTAATGGAGAAGAGGTGGAGGCAATAATGGGAGCTGGTAATGTAAATTTTGATACAACAGACAAGGCAAATTTCAGTATTAGAAGCAGCAGAGGTCAAGGAACTCTGCAAAAAAATGAACCTGATCATGTTCCTAGTCTCAATGTTTTGCACTGGCCCTTTCCAATGCAATTAATGCACAAAGATTCTTCGGCATTGGTGAAATTTGCTATCTCTCCACCAGTAAAATAGGTTCATGCAATAATGAGATAAAAAATTTCAGTATTAGAAGCAGCAGAGGTCAAGGAACTCTGCAAAAAAATGAACCTGATCATGTTCCTAGTCTCAATGTTTTGCACTGGCCCTTTCCAATGCAATTAATGCACAAAGATTCTTCGGCATTGGTGAAATTTGCTATCTCTCCACCAGTAAAATAGGTTCATGCAATAATGATATCTCAAAATAGGTTACTTATATCTCAAAATAGGTTACTTAATATGTATAACTCTTCAATTTGGATGAAGGTCGCGTTACTTCAAAGGATCTTTGTTATATTCTTAGTTTTATATGTGATATGGTAAAACCTTTACAAATTTTGGGCAAAGGAAGAGGAAGAATAGCAAATAGGTGAGGGTTTGAATTTCTTCTTTAAAAATTGCATAATGATGTAGACTTCGATCATAAACTTTTATAATATAATAAATTCTCCAATTTATGTAAAATAAATAAATATGAAAACTAAAACTATAATATAAACCTATAAAATTCTATCATCATTTAACAACTTGTTTTTATTTATTTTTTCTAACCTGTAAAAGATATAACTATATTTTTAAATTTAAAATAATAATAATTATAATAAAAATATAAACTTTTTAATATTAAAAATATAAATTATATTTTTATATTTAAAAATAATTAAAAAATAAACATATCAACGCTATCAACATCTAATAACCCATTTTGAAATATTTAAAAAATTTAATAAAATGAAACTAAAAATAAATATTAAAAACTATAAAAAAAGGAAAAAAAAAAAAAAATTCCAATAAATGATGAGCATTTTAAAACTCCTATAGTATTCTCTACCGAGGGTTCTGTAAAAAGAATAATAGAACTTCCAACCCTTGGTATGACAATGATTGTAAAATTGCCAGAAAAACGATCAAAGATGCTCCTAATGAAACTACAAAACTTGATAAAATAAGTATATACAAACCTCTTATCGAAAAGCAGAAAAGGTCCTATATTAAATAAGAGGCAAGAGCATCTTCTCCACCTTTCTAAAGCCGAGCCTAGAAAGTTTTAGAGGAATATACTTGTTCGTAAAACGAAAGAAAATAATTAGATCCCCTTGAAGAACTGGGATACTTATCTTAAGAGTCTTTATGACTCTTTGGACACTATTGGAAGCATCTTAAAAACTTGTATAAGAGGAGGATATTTTCTCTTTGGAAGACATGGAGTTCGGGAATAAGAAAATCCCCATTGGTAAAGCCAGGGATATTGAAGGCTACCGAGTTGAAATTTTCAAAATGGGCAGGTCTATCCTCATTCCTCATATTCACAAGCTTCTCAATTTAGTAGTAAAATGTGGCTTCCCTAAGCCTTGGACACAAAGCTTGATTGTGCCTATCTTTAAAAGTGGGGATAAAAGCATTCCCTCTAGTTATAAGACCATTATGATTAGCCACATCTTAACAAGTTAGCCAAACTATATGGGCTCATTTTGGAAAAGAAGATTAGCGTATGACTTGAAAGCCATGGTAAAAGAGCTAAAATACAAGCTGGTTTTAGAAGACTACACATGTCTACATTATGACAATTTCCCTTGTTACTTACAAATTTGTTATTAGGTTTTTCTTCTTGCGAGGGAGTGATTTTTCACATTGCTGTTTTGTGTCCCTGTCGCCCATGATTATTCAGCTTATGTTCTATTTTTATTTAGCGTCTTTTCAATATATCTGGTTCATCTCCTTAACTGTTTTTTCAACTCTTCCTTCTTTGTTGGGTTCAACCGTGAGTTTTTCTCGTTGGCCCTTATCCTTTTTTTTTTGGGCAAGTTTTTAACGAGAGCCTGTTAGTTGTTAAACCAACAAAAAAATTGATTGGTTGAAAATTGATACGAGTGACATAAATTGAATTTGTATTTCAAATTTCAGTGATATTTGGAAATCATTACCATAGTATTCCTGACAGGACTTTCATCTTTGTATATATTTCTTTGTACAAACAAAGTTAATATGGAGCTTTCCACATAGTATTTCATTTTCAAATATCGGCCTTAACTGCCTGATAAGCTGCTGCAGGGTTTACCCTTTTTTTAGCGAGTAATTTTGGCGCACCAATTCATCTTTCCTTGATTCGTGGCATATTGAATTAAATCACAGGGAACCCTCAAGGATGGCACAGTGGTAGCAGTAAAACAACTGTCTGCACAATCAAAACAAGGTGTTAAAGAGTTTCTAACTGAGATAGCTACAATCTCCGACGTGCAACATGAAAATCTTGTGAAGCTTCATGGATGCTGTGCAGAAGAAGGACATCGCATTTTGGTCTATGAGTACCTTGAAAATAACAGCATTTCTCAAGCCTTACTAGGTACAACTCTACACTTGTAGATTATCGTAGATTCTGTAGTAAAAAATTGAAAATAATTTTATTATCTTGCCCTTGGAAAATGACAGCACAATTGAAAGTTGTATTAGACGAGGGAAATTAAGAAGCAAAGCGATAACAAGGAAATAGTCCAACAGGAAAAGAGAACAGGACAGCCAAAATTTGAATGAGAAGTATTAAAACAATTGGATTACAATTTTCTATGGACATGACACACATTACAAATGATTTTCAGGTTCAGATAACACTAGAATGGATATGGATTGGACAATGAGAGCCAAAATCTGCATGGGAACTGCTCGTGGTCTTTCTTTTCTTCATGAAGAACTTGTGCCTCACATTGTACACAGGGATATCAAGGCTAGTAATATACTCCTGGACAGAGATCTTAATCCAAAGATTGCAGATTTTGGTCTGGCTAAGCTTTTCCCAGATAATGTTACCCACATTAGTACAAGGGTTGCTGGCACAATGTAAGCTTTAAATTTTATCTTTGTGTACTCTCCTTGATGCAATTTATTATTTTCGGTGAAGCAGAAGTGAAATTGAAATTTGAAGTGCTTGCATAGATATATTTTATTTTCACAATGGTCTATACCTTATCGCTAACAATTGAGACTCCATAATAAGAGTAACACAAAATGGATAGTCTATACAATTGGAAAATTATTTAATTGCACCCGGAAGAATGTGTCCTAATAATTGCTCCTAGACAGTTATGCATATTGAATAATTGCACGTCATGCACATATACTTAAATTTTTTTTTTTGTAAGCTGGGGCGGGACTCTCCGATTTACATTTCCATTATGTACCCCTCTACGGGGGAAGGGTAGCCCAAGATTTGAACCCAAGACTTCCGGTTCGGTGAGACTTCATTTCCACGGCCCTTGCCGCTTGGGCTACCCCATGTGGACCACATATACTTAAATTTGATATATATATGAATGCCTAATATTTGCGGTTCTTCCTTTGCTATAACTGTTTACTTAAGGTCTATCCCCACATCACCTATATGGAAATAAGAATACAACAGCTATACACGTGCAATGTTTTAAAACTCCGACTCGGCCGAGGATCGACTTCGACGCCGACTCCGCTCGGTATCGACTCGGCTGGCTCGATTTCAATGACTCGGTCGTTGTAAAAAATACATTAAATATATATATATATATATATATATATATAATATATATATATTATTTTTTTTTTTTTTTTTTTTTTTTTTTTTTTATTTTATTTTTTTTAATTTTTTTTTTATTTTATAAAAAACATATTTTTAAACATTTTCATTCATGTTTCCAAAGTTCAAAGTTCAAACACATAGCATTAGAAATTAGAATATAGATGGAAGACAACATATGATCAAAGTAGGCTCATGAATATATCCATTAGATCAAAAGGGCACCCAGTGCACTGTCCAATACATGCATGATCGAAACAAATGTCAAAAACACATAACCAAGGAGGCTAGAAATGGCCTCTACAACAAAAGTAAACTGTGACCAAGGTCCAGTACTACTGGGCCACTGGCTAGTAGCTACTGCCAGAGGAGCCAAGATCATGTGGATCAATCTCTGGATCATCATCAGAGTCAGACATGGGGCCCCATGGCTCCTCCTCATCATCACCTCTAGGTTCCAACTGCAACTGTAGAAGTGGTAGCACTAGCAGGCTGTGTAGCAAATGCAAGCTGAGATATAGTAGATATGCAGCTGCGCTTCTGTCGTGGCTGAGCAGAGGAAGCGCCTGCAACTGGAGTCCTTGCTGGCTGTGAGGTTGAGGCTGGTAGTACAAGTGGATCAGGATCTGCATTTAACTGAACATCATGTTCGAATGATGCCTCCATATTTAAATCAAAATGAAGATCCTCATCAGGATCAAACTCTGCTTGATGACTCTCCACTACCCAATCTGATGTTGGATCATTGTCTTCCAACACAGTGGGATCTGAATCAGGGCTTTTGTTCAGCAATTGGTTGTGTCTGAGCCGGAGGTTGTATTGGACATACACTAGATCATTTAACCATTTTTGATCCAAACGATTTCTCTTCTTTGTGTGAATCCTTTCAAAGACAGACCAATTGCGCTCACACCCAGTAGCACTGCAAGTTTGACTCAAAATACTAATTGCAAACATCTGCAATTCATGGCCACCAAAAGCCTCCCACCATTGTGCTGCAAAAAAAATAGGAGTGTAATGAGTTAGCTCAACAAGATTACAAATTATATCCAATTTTCAAATTATAAACGATTTAACAAAATTAAAAAAAAACTATTAAGAATTTGAAAATTGAAATTTTTGTTTACTTGGCTCATCTGTTTCTCTTGCAATCTTTGCTAGGTTCTTCCCAAAGGTACCTGAGGCATTACTGAAGGTCGTGACCTGTCGGTGTATCTCCAGCTGATCAAACTCCAATGGGATCATGCGATTAATGCAGTCAATCAGTCCATCTCTAACCTCCCCCCTCAAAGCTCCTGACTCCTTAGCTTTATAATGATACTGTGGGTTCAAAAAATACCCAGCTGCATGTATAGGGCGATGGAGTTGATTGTTCCATCTTTCATCAATGATTGCCCAAATGGGCCCATACTTAGCCACTTTATCCTTGTGTACCCTCTTTATTTGCTCCTTTGTTTGATCCATAGCCTCATAAATGAAGCCCATAGCCAATCTTTCCCCATCCACCAACCGCAACACCTTAACCAGTGGCTCAACAAGCTTCACAATCTCTACTGCCTTTCTCCAAAATATTTCTTCATTAACTTTCTTTTTCAATTCTTTGCCTTCCAGTTTGTGAGATCACTGGCTTTGATTCCATTCATCACTGGAAAACAACTTTTGCAAGTTTCTATGTTGGGAAAGCATAGATTGCAATGTCAAAAAATGAGTAGCAAATCTAGTGATGGCAGACCTAATAATATCCTTGCCCCTAGTGTGTTTCCTCATGAGGCTCAAAATCCATGAATGATTGTAGATAAATTTTGTTATGCTTTTGGCATGGTCTACAGTGTTTCTGACCCAATCTAATTTTCCAATATCCTCAAGCATGAGGTCTATGCAATGTGCAGCGCATGGGGTCCAAAAGATGGTCTTGTGTTTTTCCTCTAACAGTTTACCAGCAAGAACATAGTTAGAGGCATTATCTGTGATGACTTGAACAACATTAGCCACCCCCACCTCCTCAAAAACCTGATCAAATATCTGAAACAACAATTGCCCATCTTTTACCTTATCAGAGGCATCAACTGATTTTAAAAACATGGTTCCCCGTGGGCAGAAGATAAGAAAGTTTATGATGGTACGGTTTCTTTGATCAGTGCATCCATCTGACATGATGGTACATCCTGTTCTTGCACATGAGTCCTTGAAATCTTTCAAATACTAATTAATGGATGAAATTTCTTTCTGCAAACGATACCCCCTTAGCTCATGCATAGTAGGGCCTTTGAAGCCTTTTCCAGCAACATGTACGGCATCAAACTTAGGCTCATAATATGGTGAACGGGTAGCATTGAAGGGGATATCAACATCATACCACCATCTAGCTATATAATCACAAGCAGTCTCCCTCAATTCTTTCTTCCAATGGTCATATAAAGTGGGTTGCATTTGACTTTTACCAGGTTGAGGACCATGTGCATCTGATGGAGAGGAGGGAATGAAATAACTTTTGATATCACCCTTTTTCAAATTCATTCTACCCTTTCCCTTATCTTGAATAGAACCGAAAGAGGGAGGAACATATTGGAAAGGGTTGGATGCATCAGTATGAGGGATAGAGGAAGAACCCTCAAAATCATAATGGGGGTTGGTAGCCTGGGCCATCATTTTTTGTATCTCCCTCTTCCTCCCAATTTCAGCCTCTAACTCTTTTTGCCTAGCCTTATCTTGTTTAAACTTCTCAAAGCTGGCTAACAATTCTTTCCTAATCTCCCCAATTTCTGGTGAGGTACATGGAGTAATTTGGCCTCTAATCCCCGCCAAGTGTTGTTTCAACTTATTAATGCCCCCAGGTCCTTCCTTAATTTTCCTTTGGCAAAATTCACAATGCATTTGACTATTAACCATTTCAACATATGCCCAAACAACTTCTTTCACTCTAGGTGCCATTTTTTGACTAGGAAATGAAACCAAACAATCTGAGAAAAA